>APFE031027411.1:82040-119492 GCA_000404065.3 Pinus taeda | reverse complement strand
GTCCTTGATTTGCTCCACTGATTGAGGAATTAAGGATGAGTTCTATAATGAGAGAATCAATTGACTTAGTTCTAACTAATCAAGTCGAGTTAGATTATTTTTAACAAGTTGTTAAAATAATAAAATATAGTTTGTTAATGCTTGCATGCATGTGACAACTATTATTTTAGATAACTGAGAATTCACTCATGGATAATTGTTGCATGTCAGTTCTGTCAAAGACCTAGTTGAGATCAGATGTGGGACAATGTACTATCAGATGCTTGGATATTTCTAGTAAGTATTCCTTGCGTGGAGAAGGATCTATTATAGGAGATTGGGGGACTTGTGGCCTATATATTGAGGCCTAGGTAGTCCATGATTTTCATCTTCTAATTGAAGATCATCAGAGACATCTTTTGATTATAGAGAGAGCAGGATAGCTATTGAGCTGATTCTTTTTTTTATGTTGAAGAGGATTTCCACTTGATTGATAATACGGAGTTGGGGTTTTAGGCTGGTGCTTTCCCCAGTGATATATTCTATGTTATGTGTGATTGATTCCTTCTTATCAGTTATATGTGTTCTTATTGATGTTGCTCATGGTTGATTAAGATTCTGCTAAATTGTTTGTAGAAGTAGATCAAGTGTTTTGCTTTAGTACATTGCATTACCAGGTGATCTACAGGTGGGAAATTTCTACATGGTATCGGAGCTAGCTGGTTTGTAGAAAAAGTCCTACATGGTATCAAAGCTAGCTGATTTGTAGGAAAAATTCTACATGGATGTGCGGAACTGAAGAGCATACATGAGTTGGAGCATTGGGCAAAGCTTCAGATGTTGAGTATCTATGGATTTTTTTTACACAGCTAGATGTGCGAAGCTGAAGAGCATACGAGGGATATGGCAGTTGAGAAATCTTAGAGTCCTAAAGGTTCGTTATTGTTTGGAGTTAGAAAACTGATTATTTACCTAAAAACCAATGAAATGTACCTGATTTACAACTAGAATTAATACCTGCGACTAATGGCACTGCAATTTTTGTGCTTTGGGTAGCCATAAGGCAAAGCAACATCCTTCAATCTATAACGAAGCGATATCTGCAAAGATATTGACGGCAAGGGATCAATAGCTGATTCAATTTGTTCTTATTTGTGATTCCATCCATAAGCAAAGGAGCAAGCAGGTAAGGACTCTTATGAGCTGAAAGAATGCAAGTTGTTCTTATGCGAATGATTGATAGTACAGAGTCTCTTATTAAGCAATAATAGAAATACCATACTTCTAACACCAACCAGCAAGGGAGATTGGATTGATATGAACTAGCTAAGCCAAGAATACAAGCAATCAATCAGGAGAACCAGATTCCATCCATAAGTAGAACCAGAACCGGAGCTCTCATATCATACGAAATATATTAAATTCCATAAGGAAGGAGAACCATATAGAGATCTATCTTATAATCATCATCTTCAGAGTTATAGTCAGTCAACTTTCTTAGCCAATGGTAGAGGTATAGTTGCCTAGGGAACACAACAATTGATGGTAGAACACAGTAATTGATGGCAGAGGTATAGTTTCCTGGGGAAAGTGGACAAGTAGGTTGCATGCAATTTCAAGAAAGTGGACAAGGGGGTTTGCATGCAATTTGGATGTACACTTACCCATAATTTGTAGTAGCCAGTTGGCAATATGAGCTAGTCAGTGCAACAAGAAACTATACTCCGTGCTTGAAGCTCCATTATGTAACTAGTTGGATGTGACCTTTTAGTTGTACGTGCCCCATATTACGTGTGTGAAAATTATTCTATGCCCAGGAGTTTGTGCCTTAAGGGCAATGCCAAGACATGGTGCTAGTTATCATTGACGAGACTCGGGAGGGATGTATTACCTGCCAAGAGTACTTAATTATTAGGGCCTGACTATATGAGCCACACTGTCAAACCCATGAAAATTCCCTATGGGGTTGAACATATGGAACCATCTGTTTCAAAAATTAATCAGGTCCTCTGATCATTACACACCATTGGCTTTTAGATTATTTTGGCTACATGTTTTCAGGTGTCAATTTCCCAATGCTTTGTTTTGTTTTGTTTTTGTTTTTGTTTTTGTTTGTTTGTTTGTTTTTGTTTGTTTGTTTGTTTGTTTGTTTGTTTTTTTGTTTGTTTGTTTGTTTTTTTGTTTTTGTTTTTTGTTTTTTTTTTTTTTTTTTTTTTTTTTTTTTTTTTTTTTTTTTTTTTTTTTTTTTTTTTTTTTTTTTTTTTTTTTTTGCCTTATTAAGAAGTGTTGATCGATAATTATATATGCTTTAACAAGTTCAAAATATGGATAATTATATCTGCTTTAACAACTTGAAAATATACGGGTTCAAGCTTAATTACTAACACAAGTCATCGGCAATTACTAATGCAAGTTCATAACACAAAACACACAGGTTCTCTAGCTATAGCATGAACAGAGGGGAGCTGCTATTTGCTTCCATCTGAGCTATTGTTGCTTCTTAAACCTGTGTTTCAAGAGGCTCTAAATCTGCTCCTAGCTTTTACTCTGCTTTTATTCAAAACACTAAACATACAGATTCTCTAGCTATAACATGAACATAGGGGAGCTGCTATTTACTTCCATCTGAGCTATTGTTGCTTCTTAAACGTGTGTTTCAACAGGCTCTGAGTTTGCGCCTGGATTTTACTTTGTTGCTATTGCTTGCTTTGGTGGTACTACCTCTTAAAGGTGTGTTTCAACAAGCTTGTTGTCGTCAAGAAAAGCTCCTCTTTGCCATTATTTTCTTTCTGAGGCAGGGACTCGTTGCTCCACAGCCCCCTTGTTTATATATGGATTCATTTTATGAACGAGAGTCTCTAGCATTAGACAAGTAATGCTCTACCATACAAATTAGTCAATGACCATTAACATGGTTCAACATAAATAACTTTAACATCAACCAATTTTTCAATATTAAAAAAACATGTCATCACTGTACAAAAACATTGTGATGAACATGGATTTGAAAATGCATTGTTAACTCTTTCTTTTTTAATGTATGCCACATTATTAAATTGCATCCCACATTAATATTAAATTAAAATAAGCATAAATGATATGAATACTAGTCTAATTTTTAGTAATAATTTGTTTATTTTTTATTAATATGAAAATAAATTAAATGGAATTTTAATTATAATAATAATTTGTCAATTGTGTTTTTTTAGATTACCTAATTTTAACAAAAATTGTGATATTGTTAATTTAAAAGAAAAAAAATATATATATATATATATATATATATATATATATATTTTGTGATATTGTTAATTTAAAATTAATTAAGTGTAATTTTGATAAATATTTAATTAATAGTAATAATTGGTTAACTACTAGTTTGTTTAAATTAATAGTTTTACTTTTAAGTCTGAATTCACAATTATATATAAAATATAAAACATTAAAAAAAAAATTGAGTTTGACATTATATGCATTACAATTACAATAATATATATATGGATTAAATTTGATATCCGAATAATTTGATTTTTTTTTTTTTTTAAATGTATTATATGATTTTTAACTAAAATTATTTGGAGAATTTAGGTTGTTGTACAATGATTAGAATGTTGCCTTTCCATTGAGTCTGAGTAGCACAACCAGTTGAGAAAGGGTTTCATTAGTAAAGTCGCATGTGTTCAAACCTCACTCCGATGCCAAGCATGTGCATTGGGAGGAGACATTTGACTTACAAAAAAAATGTTACTTTTCCAAAATGCAATTGTATAGATTAAATTCAATTTAAAGGGATTGGAAAAAAATTAGTAGAGAGTTTTTCTAAATATAGTTTATGTTTTGAAATTCAAATCATTTAGATCATCTAAAGAGTTGTACAATAATTCATTATTGTTGTTGTTTTATAATATGGTGGAAAACTTTTGTATGATTATATGGTAAATGTAATGAATTACGGTATGTAAGACGTAGTTAAAGCTTAAGTTAAAATCTTGTGAAAGAATTTTGAAATTGTTTAATTTGAACAAAAGTTGATGGTTAGGGATTTTGAAACATATTGTTGAAGGAGATGTACTTATTGTTTGGTCAATTTAGTATTCCTAAATTGATATCATTAATTGTCAACCCGGGGCTCGTAAGCTGATGAAGTGAAGGTGTACTATATGTACTTAAGCAACCTCTTAAAGCTTTTTGTCGTTTGGGGGTGTTGTTTGTGATTATTTTATCTTCCTAAGATGAGATGATGTGTTTATAAACAAGTGAGTGATGGTGTGTGTGGAGTGAATTCTGAATGAGTGAGGGTGTGTGATTAGTGATTCCTAACTAATTACTTGAGAAAGGAATGCTTTGAAGAAAATGTAGTAAAATAACTGAAAGCAAAGAACCACTCTCTAATGGCATTAGACACCATTCATGCTGCTGCAAAAATAAGAAAATCACTTAAAAGACCAATGATAAAGTTTATCTCTTCCTAACTCTCTGCCTCTAACACATAGTACTGTGTAAGACACGATTAAGAAGTAGCTAAAAGTAAGTCTAATAACTGATAAAAATGAGAAAATCTACTTTAAAGACTAGTGATATTATTTTGCTCTTTCTAACTCTCTGCCTATATCACATAGTACTGTGTAAAGCACGATTAGAGAGTAGCTAAGGATTAGTCTAGAAAGCACTCAAAGCCAGCTGCAAGTGATTAGTATTCTGATCTCTAAAAAGGTAAACAATTTATAGTAAGAGACCATACATATATTAGCAGACAGTTTTGAAAATTAAAGTTAAAAACTAATTATGGAAATAAAATAAGGAGCAGCAGCTTAAATTTGTCAACTGAAACTACCACTAGATGCAAAGCAAACACATGAACACACAAATAATCCCGGGTCAAAACCTGCAAAAAAGCAATGCTGATCAGCTTAAAGAAAGGATCCAAAATGAATTAAAGAGAAGTAAATTATGTTGTACATAAATCAAGAAAAGAGAATGCTGAATCATAAAAATACTATACAAGGCTAGTATGAACAGGGGCCCTCCATTCACATAACCCAAGAGAACTCAAAGTGTTGAAAGCTCCAAAACAACAGTAATTCTATTGCTCCATATGCAGAAATGTACAGTAAAGAGTGCTAGAACAACACTATAAAAACAGAGTTTTAAAAACACTTAAAATTTATAACAAGTTCACCAACATACAGCAAATAAAAGTCTCTTAAGCGTACGCAGATGCAAGTATTTATAGGCATCTGAAGGATAGCCTATGCGTGCTGCTAGAAACGGAAAAATAACAAACTGTTATGTGCAATAAAAACTAAATAGACGCGTCATGAGCCTGCGTGGGTGAGCTGGAGGTCCTGGTCGTCATGGGGATTAAATCCAAACTTAGATTATGTCCCCCACGTCCTGCAAAATACGGGCAAGCCACCGTCTGAGCTGACGTGACCAAACAGCTCACGCATCACCGTTAGCTGCCTTCGTTGACCAGATCTTTTCCCCTGTTTGACCGGAGGTATGGATGACGTGGATGTTTGAACAAATGGCACAGGAACCTCGAGCACCTTGATACCTAAATACCCATGTGGCTCGTTTGGCAAAATGACACGTGGAACCTTGAGAACAACAAAAAGGCTGCGGAATCTCCAGATGGCTGCGGAATCATCAGTTAGCTGCGGAATCGGCAGAGAGCTGCGGAATGCCTGTAATATGTCAAAAATCTAAACAAAACAGTCACACATTAGCAAAGTTCACTTGATCATGCTTAATGACATCTAATGTAATGATCTGGGTGGTTTAACAGGGAAAATGAGGTGAAAGAGAGAGATAGGTGATGAAAAACAGTAGATAATGGTGAATGATGAGGTGTAGGTTAGAGGCTCTACACTTATCATCCGAAATATCAATTTTCATTTAAACACAACTTATACTCCATCAAGGGTTAGCTTGCAAAATACAGTTTTATAAAGTTGATGTAACAAATGCTACCTATATGTTTTGTAGTTTGAGAATTTCCTTTGGAAATGCTTGTTTGCACAGACTTTTGGTTATGGTTTTAGGTCGCGTTTAACTTTATTTTTTTCCCTTACCTTTTTGGAAATATCCCCTCTTTGGGATTTGGATGATTAAACACAGTTACAAAATGTTACTACAAACAATTTAGCACTTGGCTATAGGTTTCATTTGAAAACATTAGTGTAAGCCACTTTTCAGTAGAAACCAATATTAGTTTTTTTTTTTTATGGTAATCAAGAAGCTTTTTAAACATGAATTGGATTTACTAGTTAAAACCAACTTTAAATTTTTCTAAAGATGTTGATCCCTTTAAATTAAAGAAAATGTTCATATGTTTAGCATATTTTACTTATTTAGAACTAAAATTTCCTTCTTTTTTGCTTAATTATTGTAACTCCCTTTGTTTCACAAAATAATATATTTTCCCTCACAATAATATGTAATGCATTTTTCAAAAGAATGATTATTTCAACTAAAGAGTAACATTTTTTTATTCTTTCAATAGGATAAGGTAAGGGCAAGTAGTAATTTTCCATAATAGCTTCATTCATGATCTATTAATTTATTGATTTCATAACAATCCCATCACTCAAAGATTTATTAATTTCAAGCTTCATTGATCATGGGAATTTGCAAACATCAATGAAGATTTATTAATTTCAAGATACAAGTTAATTTAAAATAAAGAAATGGGAGCATGTTACTTATTTTAGAGCTACTCTTATAGCATGGAAATAATTAAATGCAGTTAATGTAGAATTTATCATCAAATTAGTTAGGGAGAGCTATCAAAACCTTATATGAACATAATTAACATGTGTTCAAAGGAATATGGATTATATATCATATATCCATGTCTTTATATTTTGTTTCTTGGTCCATAAATGCTTTCACATCCCAACATTAGTGAAATCCACTTCACGGAAAGCCTATCATCTCATTAGTTCGATGGATGCCTTCAAAACATTACATGAATATAAGTAACATATGTTTGAGGGGTATATGGAGTTTACAGAATATGTTTGAAAGCATATTATTATTCTTAACAAAATCCTTAAATAATTGTAAATATGTTATTATCAATAAAATATATCACTTATAATGGAGAAAGATTTTGATCATATGCAATTAGAAACTAAAAAAAATATCTAAAATACATGCTATTATTATTCTTGACGCAAGGTGTATGATAACACATTGATTTTTTTTCTTGACTGTGAATTAAACTACTATTTGACTAAAAATTAAATAACAAATTATAAATTTCACATTACAAAACATAATTAATTTATTTTTTGAAATATTTTAATTTTATTTTTTTCCATGTTGAATGGCTCAATTGGTTTCAATCTTATTTTCTAATGATGTTGATGTACCATACTATCCTCAGTTATAAATGAGCATAAAGGTTTGCAGACCAATATGAGCTCTAAATCTTGATGGACCCGAACAAGTCACGACCCTTTGATTTAAAATATAATGACCCGTCTTTTAACTTGTTCACCCAATTCATGCATACCTACAAACTTATAGCATAAGAGTTTGCAGACTTGTACAAGGATACAACCCTCTAAAATAATGCACAACGGGTCATCTTTTAACTTGTCCACCTAATTCATTCAACACTTGTAAGCTTAAAAGCATACCTATTATTTGTCCTCTGAAAATTACATTTACTATCAAAATCATCGATATTGAGTTTAAGCCTCATTATTTATGCTTTAACTTGGATGCATTGATAAGACTTACAAAAGACCTACATGTTTTAAAAATAAACAAAATAAGTAAATAAATAATTGCAAAGTTCCACAAATAAACAAATAAGTAATTAATCCTATTTAATAGATGGTAAGTTTGGACATCAAAAACTATTCTATATTTTAAATTTGTTAAAAATAAACAAATAAATAAATAAATGCAAAGTTTCAAAGATAAAAAATAAATAATGAATTGCAAAGCTTCCCTTCATGTTTCCTCTAGGTTTCACATTAATGCCTCCATATTAGAGTTCATTTAGTTTACTATGAATTTTGCAAAGTTACAACGATAATGAGGAATCATGTTATTAAAATAATTAAAATTATGTAAAATGTTAGGCTAAAGGTGCCCAATTTTTAAAAGTATAGAATTCATAGTGATTGATTATGTTCGATAGATTCGGTTCTAAGCACGTAGTTTTTTAGAGACATCACCATTTAACATTAATAGCCTAGTAGGATTGTTTTAAACCTTCCTCTCCATCCATGCATAATCTTCCATTCACATGTATGGATGGCATTGGTGATGAAAACTTTGAGTTCTATGAATCATTTATCAATTGGAATATTTTTTTATTATTGTTTTTTACTTTAATTTAACTATATTTAAACTAAGCTGCAAGGACTAGCTACTATGTAGCACTTGTTATATTATGTTATTCACTTTGTACTAATTATGTTATTTATTATATTATATCATTCACTTTGTCTTTTGATTATAGGTATAAATTTATAAAGAATTATTGTTAAATTTGTATATATATATATATAGAAATAAAAAGAGAGATAAGAAGTATTAGGGTGGTAAGTGTTTTTATTTTAGAATAAGTCTAAAAAATTGTAATTTGCTATTATATATTATATCCTTTAATTATTTACTAATATTGATTCCTACTATTTTTCATCATTCTTCCGTATGTCCTACCATTCCTTCTCTTTATTATTTTATTTATTTTTTAGTGATTCCTTATCTCTACTACAATAAGTAGATAGTAGTAAGAAAAAAATAGTTAAACGTAAGGAATGAAAGTAAATATATGATGATAAAATAGGCAAAGCAAAATAAAAACGAGAATGGTGGTAGAAGGTAGCCATAGAAATTAGTTATAATTAAAAGATTAAAGTATTAAACATTAAAACCAAGCATTAGAAATTGTAATGCATTTGCTAGGCATTAAACATTGCAATGTATAGTCTATATATACACGGACTGTGATCCTTCACCATAGGTGAAAGATGTCTAAACTTTTACTACTTGATTCAATTTAGGACAATGAGGTAGCAATACCACCCTCCTTGACCACAATATCAGTAACACTTGCCTGTAGGTAATAATAGTAGAAAAACTATACTCGCAATGAAAGCTTGAATTTACAAAATTGTATTTATTAATCTAAATTGTACCTCATATACTTATAACCTTATTGGGTGATCAGGAAAAAGCTAGAATTATAAATACATATCAACGATGACGTCATCTAGCACCGTCACCATCACCATCACCATCACCACCATCATCGCCACCACCAACACCGTCATCAACACCAACCACTTTGACACCTTAACTAACAATTATAATGTGCTCATTAGAAGCAATCCTAGAAACACTAAAAGGGTTGCCCACAACCAGTACCAAGGAAGAGTGACTTCACCTCAAAGAAGGAAATCCACAAGGGTCCAAAGGTTTAGATTATAAACAACTGTAGGAAGGTATTTCTAGGGAGCTACAAAATATTAAGCTTCTGGAATTTTCAGGAGGGCGAGTTGAAGAACGTGTTGAAGTATGGATGGAAGGAATGACAATCTGTTTCACGCTAAGAGAATATTCTTCTACCTCTAAGACAAAGATCGCTATATTTCAGCTAAGGGAAAGTGCTTTGACTTGGTGGGGAAATCTAGAAAAGCAACTGCATCTCACATTGGGCAATGTTCCTTGGGAGCTGTTCCAGGAAATATTTTGTGCAAATTACTTGCCACCCTACTTTCAAGAACAACAAATCAGATCCTTCTACATGTTAGTCCAAGGTAACAAAACAGTGGAAGAATATGAGATGAGATTTATGGAACTCGTAAAATATGTTCCTTATCTAAATATTGATGAATGTTAAGTTGAGTGTTTTGTGTATGGATTAAACCCTCCAATCAGAGCCATGTTTAGAATGTGGATGCCATAACCAATAGTAGAGGCAGTTGAATGTGCTCGCTATGCAAAGGAGCATCCAGGGATCAAAAGAGATGTAAGGATGATAGCACCCCAACAACTAGCATTTCTAGGAAAGACTCCTTCAAACTTCTTCAGGGGGAGTAGTTCATGACTACCTCCTTCTGGCAATAGATTTACTCAAAGAGTAATAGCAGCAAAGGCACCAATGACAACTAACACTATATCTGTTGAATCATCAAAATATAACATAAGTTAGTGGAAATCTCGAGGAACTAATGGAAGAGGAAGAAGCACGAGAGGAAGCAACACAAGAGGATGAAGTTCCTTTTCAAGAAACTCACAATGTGACACAAGGGGATCACCCTAGTTTAATTGTTGAGGATGTGGACGGCCTCATTTTCAATGCAATTTTCTAGAGGCTTCGTCAAGTGTAACGCAGAGAGAAGGAAAAGTGCCATCATCAAATACCAAAGGCAATCATAGAATCCATGCAGTAGTCAACAACAACCAAGCATAACATCATTATGTTGTAGTGGAGTCCTCGGGTACCATTAACAACATAAAACTAAAAATATTATTTGATATTGGTGCTACCGATTGTTTCAACTCATCATATGCATTAAATAAATGTGGGTTGGTAGCCTGCAAGCAAATGATTTTAGGCAGGTAGAAATGGCTTCAAGAGAACTTCAGTCCATAGATTTAAGTGTTGAGGAATGCAAAGTTGATCTAGGAGTCTATTCGACTAAGTTAAAAGCATATGTCATAGTCATAGGAACTTATGAGCTCATTATATGGATGGATTGGTTAGAAGCTCATCAAGCTTGGGTAGACTTTTATGGAGAAATAATTATTTGCATAAATGATGGAGGAAAGACAATCCAAATCTAGGGTATTAAGAAGAAGGTATCTTTGTGCTCATCTCAACAATGCAAATGAAGTGTTGCCTAAGAAAAGGTTGTCAGGTGTATGCAATTAGGGAAGTAAATAAGGAAAAAGGGTCATCCCTAGAACAATATCCGGTGTTATCGGAATTTCTGGATGTTTTTCCTAAGGAACTACTAGGATTACCTCCTTAAAGGGAGCTTTCACAATAGAATAGAAACCTAGTAACCAATCTCTAAGACACCCTATAGAATGAAGGTTCTAGAAATTTAAGAGTTACAAATTCAGCTGAAAGAACTACTGGATATAAGACACATCCGACCCAATATTTCACCATGGGGAGCACCTGTAATTTTTGTCAAGAAGGATGGTTCCCTATAGCTATGTATAAACTATCGAGACTTAAATCGAGCTACAATAAAGAATAGGTATCCAATGCCTCGAATTGATGACCTATTCGACCAAATGAAAGGAGCTTCAGTCTTTGTAATAATCAATCTACGGTTAGGTTATCATCAATGAAGAATTAGCGAAATTGATATCTCTAATACTGCATTCCGAACGCGTTTTGGGAATTGTGAGTTCACGGTGGTATCATTTGGTTTGACCAATGCCCCAACAATATTCATGAACCTTATGAATAATGTTTTCAGGCAAGTATCTCGACCATTTTGTACAAGTATTCTTATATGATAATCTCATATACTCCAAAAAATGAAAACGAGCATGAAGAACATTTGCGGATAGTATTATCCTGTCTTAAGGAACACCAATTATATAGAATTTTATCCAAAAGTTCCTTCTTTCAGAAGGAGATTCATTACCTAGGACATATCATATCGAGTGAAGGGATATCAGTAGATCTTGAGAAGGTAAAAGCAATCATGGATTGGATGATACCAAAAAGTGTGCATGTGTGTTGTTTTATGGGTTTAGTAGGATACCATTGAAGGTTTGTAGAGGGATTCTAAAAAATTGCAAAGACTATCACAACCCTCAAGCATAAAGGAGTTAAGTACGAGTGGATCGAGGAATGTTGCATTTCATTCTCTGAGCTTAAGAGATTGTTGACCACTGCACCAATCTTACGAATACCTGATATGGACAAAGACTTAACTGTATGTATTGATGCATCCAAATAAGGATTAGGTGCAGTATTAATGCAAGATAGAGAAGTAGTAGCATATGCCTCCAGGAAGTTAAAGCCTCATGAGGAACTCTATGACATGCATGATTTAGAATTGGACGCAATAGTACTGGATTTAAAGATATGGAGACACTACCTGGTAGCGAGAAGCTTTGTGCTCAAAAGTGACCACCAAAGTTTGCAATATTTGTTTACCCAAAGGGACTTGAATGTTAGGCAAAAACGATGGAGTGAATTCTTAAATGAGTATTGTTATGCATAATTTATGATTACGAATAAAGGTGAATTCCCTAGACCTAGTGGATAGGTCTAGAACACAAAAAGACAAAGAACATAGAGTTTGCCTTAGAGAGATTAGAATATAGGAACGAATCCTACCTCGAATCTATAACAAGCTTCTCTTTCCTCCTCACTTTTAAGCTCCAATAATAGCTCCAAATGTTATAATTAGGACTTGCACACACGACTAAAACAAGCAAAGGATTTACAAGAACCAAGTAACATAATCTAACATCTCTATTGAATGAATCATCAAGGCAATGAAATACATGAGTGCAGACATAATACAACACATATAGGAAAATCAAATACTCTTTATGTTGACAAATATAGGAGAGTGTTTACAACCATAAATAGTAACTGACTCTGTCGTTGTCTCCCTAAGTTGACTTGTCCTTCCTTGTCACAAACCACAGCTCAACATCAACCCTAATGCATGAATATGATGGCTCCTTTAGGTTCAAAGCAGCAACATAAGGGTGTTATCAATCTCCAAAAGTCAACTGAAACCTTATGGGAGGCAACAAATTTATAGGAGTGTGGTAGTTTAGGAATTCTTATCGAATTACTAATCTAGGTTTGGGATCCACTTAAGAGAGGAAGGTGAGCTCATGGGATAAGAGATAAGGTCTCCAATATAGGATCAAATAGGAATTCGAGTTCTCTATCTGTGGTGAATATGTAAAACTACCTTGGAAGCTTTTGGAAGAGGAAGTTTCATAAATATTTTATTTTTTATTTTTCCCGAGTTTCTAGAATTAGTGCACCTACAGAAAGGAGAAACTAGTGATAACCAACACAGGTGGACAAGAATGCAACATGTGCTGAACATAGGTGGGCCAACGGGCTGGGTGCGCTCAAAAAAAGACATGGTTTTTAGGCTTATTGTCCTAGAAAATCAAACTTTTTGGAGAGTTCATGCTTAAGGCTTTGTGAAGGGATGGTGACAAAGTGTTCATGGATATTGATTGATCCAGTTTTCAAGCCTATTGACCAAATGTGACAAAATGGCATTTAACAGATTACCCCCTAAAGTACAAAGTTAGAAGCAATGCCTGATGACTCATGTGCTTTACCTTGTGACAAGTCCAGATCAAGAACAACTGGTCGAGATCATCATATGTTACAATACATTTTCATCATGATATATTTGTTGAGGGAGGCATACCCATGCTCAACATATAAGCTAAAATTACATGTACAATGATCAAGAAGTCTCGTCCACTTATGACAGAGAGTGGACCCATGCTTGAATGACTCTCTGAATGATCACACCATCATGCTTTGTAATCTTGCATCAATCCTGAAATTGTAGCTCTGATGGATGGAACTAGATATGGGGTGTTATATCTTGTTCACTTGATCATTCAAAAGTATGAGTATATCCGTGCAAATAAATGAGTTGAAGTCGAAACATGGTAGACACCATCTGATTACCAGGCAATGATGTAAGTCGTTAACAAATGCGAGAGAAACCACCGATGATGTTAATGGCTCTCAAGGTACCATAGTATAATCCATATGGTGTGAATGAATGAGTGGAAGTTGAACACCACACATAATCTTTCGGTCGAAGGTGAATGATGAAAAATTGTCATCGAAAGTGAGGAAACTTGTCGTTTATGTATGCAAGTCCCAAGGCATTGAGGGGAGTTTCTAACTCATGTCCTGGATAATGTGTTGATGTTGACAAGAAGAAACCCATCACAGGAGGGCCTTATGTATGCCCCATCAACAACATGAAACAGGTATCAAGATTTGAGACAGAATGATGTTGATGTGGAACTGGTTCAAGAACGATAGACGTGAATGAAGGCTTAAGAGTATCGTAGAAGATACCAATTGAAGGAATTCTCTTGAACATATCAACGACACTGAATGGAGTTAGCAGCATTGACCCAAAACCAAATGCAGAGGCTTTGATATGGTGTGATGAATCAAAGAGGCAAGTAGATTTCCCAACCCAATAGTCACAGAGATGAAGTGAAAGAGTACCATGTTCAAGAGCAACTCACTGCCATCAATAGGTCAAGTACCCTATTTTCCCAATTTACCAAACAATTTATGGTCAATACCTCTTTATTTTTGACAATATCGAGGAGGATAACGTAAACTTGATTTGTTAGTTCACCCTTTGGATGAATCCCTTTGAGTATTTTTATTGAACCCTGAGAAGGTGTGGTTCGGTCCCATCATGTTTGACGAGTCCAACATTGTTTAATTCTTTTATGAGTCCAACGAAGGTGTAACTCGACTCCTTTTTCATGTTTAGAGAGTTTGAAAATTAGGTGAAAAATAAAACTCCAAAGGTTCCTTTTCGCAAAATTGTCTCTCGAGTCCGAAAAGGAAAAAATGGTATTCATGAGAACCTCTTAGCCATGTTCGACTAAGGTATTCCTTTTTCATAAATAATCTATGCCAGTCCAGAAAAGGGTTAAAATTATATTAAGTATACATCTTTTCATTTACTTTAATGAGTTTGAAAAGACAAGTGCTCAACAATATTTTCATGTTTAGGGAGTCTGGAAAGAGTTGAAAAAGGACTCCTCCTAGAGGAACGAGTGGTGTAAAAGGGTTGAAACTGGTTCCAGTCATGATGGAACTGGTCAAAACATATAGAGGTCAAGAGGCTGGCTAATAAGACCACTCATCGCAGTGGTTCCGAAGAAAAGGTTAAAACAACCAAGAGAAAGCATATGGTCGGCCAAGCAGATGGTGAATATGAAATGAAAACCAAGGCTTATATGGAAGAAAAATGACGATAAAAATGGCAATCACAAAGGATAGGATGAGAATGGTTTCATTTTTACAAAAGCTTGAAACATGGGAAACTGTGCTTGAGATTGGTTTCATTTTTACACAAGCTTGAAACATGAGAAAAACTATGCTTGAAATAAGTTTGCATTCCCCCAACATAATAACACAATTCTAAGAACATGCCCCCCAAGCTTCATTTCATTTACCTAAGTATACTATTGGTTACTAATATGCAGATGGAATGAAGGTTCATTTATGAGATCAAGTGAAATACTCGACTGGGAATTTAAGAGATCTAATCAAAGACTCAAATTAGAAGGGGACCTGTTTCATTTTTTTAACGAGCTTGACACAGGAAAATAACTATGCACATGACACCTTGTTTCATTTTTTAACGAGCTTGACACAAGAAAAGGAACTCTGTTCATGGGACCTTGTTTCATTTTTTAACGAGCTTGACACAAGACAAGAAACTTTGCTCTGGAACCTTGTTTCATTTTTAACGAGCTTGACAAAAGAAAAGAAACTCTACTCTAGGAACCTTGATCATGGCCCATAAGAGGCTATGGCTTCCAAAAGGTAATTAGAAGATGGGAGGACTATGCTTTGGAAGGAATCCATATCAAAGGGATCCAATGGAAATATCAAGCTCTAATGCCCCCAGTGAATGATGCACCATATCACCTACTACATCTAGGTCAAAAGAAGTTGAGCAAATAATGAGAGGATCTTCTTCACTAGTGGGTACGGGCATGGAATAAGTTGCCACATAATTAACCTGTGGTGGGTGAGATACCACTTCCATATAAGGAACATCAAGGGAAGTTGGATAATTGGCAATCAAATCAGGACTAATAAATGAAAGTTGATCAATGGTCACAAGTCTCCCATCATGCGGGAAGCACATCACTCGAAAGAGTGTGGACACGACAGCGTTCATAGCATAAACATAGTCTCGCCCCAAGAAAAAATTGAAATCCAAGGGGCCTGTGACTACCATAACATTAATATATACAAAAATTCCTCCCAAAGTAGTAGGTAAATGAGGAAGGATCCCTAAAGGTTGACTGGTTCTTCTATTAAAAACTAATAGATTCGAAGGGGCAGACACAAGATGTGGAGAACCCAAAGATTTCCAAGCAGTGGAGGATAGAATGCTAACAAAGGCACCCTAGTCGATAAAATTGTGAAAGATTTTCGTATTATAAGTCTTCGTAATGCCCTGGAAGGGCATGTAAGAAGGGAGACAAGGCTCTATCAATTGGATCCAAAAAAAGGAAATGGCATGTTTTCTTAGAGGAGGTTTCGTAGGAATGAGAGAAATGCTCCCCTATGCCATGGGAATGGGAGGATTGTCCCCCTGTGTCCTGGGAATAGGAGGATTGTCCCCTTGTTCAATTGGAAAGGAAGGATTTCCACCCAGTTCATTGGAATTTGAAGAAATGAGAAGAACCTGAGCGATATGAAGTTCACTCTCTATGGAAAAGGTATGATCAACTGAAGGTGGATTCGAGTCAACCATTTTCTCAACCAATGGTTGGTTGGGAATGAACTCATGGGTTTCACGTTCAGAGAGAGTGGGATTGAATGGAGACGGATTTTGATCAATCACTTCATCAACTAGTGGAGGATTAAGGGAAAGATTTCGGTAACCAGCCATAAGTCACATTTGAGAAACAACAAGATTTCCCAACAATTTGGATGCTTCATCCATATAAGGGCAAAGGTGAATTTGATGATTCCCTTCAAATAAATTACATGGAAACTTGACTTTATGCTTCTTTCCATGAACCTTATGGTCATTAGTCGATGGTTTGTTACCAACATGATCTTTCGAAGTTGGCGACCAAGGCTGATGTGAGCCTGTGGACCACACTTTTAGTGCCTTGGGAATATTACGACAATCTCTAAGAAAGTGGTCACCCTTACATAACTTGCAAGGGAATTTAACTTTGTGGGGATAATTGGAAGGTTCCTCCATACTAGTTGCATTGGCCACAATGGTTGCTTGGTTTCCCCCTTGCTTATTTTGCTTCTTCTTCTTCGTCATTTTCTTCTTCTTCTTAGCTTTCTGGTTACTAGAATTAGGACTTTCATGAGGCGAGGATGAAGAAAGGGATGAAGAAACAATAGGTGAAGAAGGAAAAGTGTCAACTTATAGATCAATTTGAGTTTGATGTTGTTTAGGTGGAGGAGAACTTGGTTGAGGAGTAGTTTGGACATTCGAAACCAAGGAGGTCGAAAACAATCAAATTGGTAAACCAATGGTAAATTCAAGAAGGGACAACGTTGCCATATAAGGAGCACCAATATTTACAAAAGGAGGAAAAGGACTAGGATTCCCGTTAGAGGGGTTTCCTTGACTAGTAGACTTAGGAGGGAGGATGTTTTTCCATGTCAATTAATTGATTTTAGAAATTAAAGACAAAAAATAAAACAAAGGAGTAACTAGGCAGATAAGGATTTACAAGTCACTATGAACTGCAATATACCACCCTGGTAAACCAAGGATTTACATACGTGCATGCAATCTCCCCGAATGCTTTGTTTGGTGTATCACAGTGTATAAGGAAGCCTACTTGGTTACCTATGGTGTGATAACTACCTAGTGGGGACTTCCAAAATATACTCGGAGGTACATGGAAGCGCGGTACATAGTAGTGTTGTCTAATGCACAGTCGTATGATGGGAGAGTTCCCATATACTTTTCGTGCATGGAGCGCCATTCGATATACCCGAAGGTACAAGGAGAACAATCCTATACACTTATGTATATGGAACAGGATGTTACCTTCGAACTGTAATGTTGAAAAAAGAACGAAAACTCCTATGTTTAAAGACGCCAGAACACATCTCTAGCCTAGACCTCTAGATGTTTGTGTTAGGTTTCGAATGCTCCTTAGGTTAATTGAGTGAAATTTAGAGTTTATCTTGAATTATGTTTCAATTTCAATGCTCAAAACTTGATGTCACATGAACACACCTATGATGCAACTAATATGACAAAAATAACCCTTTTCATTTTCCTTTTAACAATGAAAGCCCTAACTAAGTAGGGCAAGAAGAAATAAATCAACAGTGCAAGAAATAAGTGATGCAACAATCAATTCCCTCAACTTCGCTATTCCAATTAAAATCAAAGCCATATATGCACTGCAAATAATTGCTTTTCTCTTCTTTTAATGTTTCAAATGCAATGAAAACTAAGATGCAACAATATTATTGATAAAAGAAATCACACAGAATATGAATATAATATAAATTTCTTCAATTCAATCAACAATCAAGTTCAATGCTTACAAATGACCTAATTGATAAGAAATAGAAAAAACAAAAGAAATTCTTACCAAAGGATATCAAACCAAACACAAACATTAAGATGGCTTTCAAGAGACATTGACAGACTCAAAAGACTCAAGAAAACATTATGTACCAAATTAAATCAAAGATCAAGGAAAGGAATGCATTTTTTTCATCCTACTGGATTAGCGCAGGCGTAGAATAGGAGACAGTGTGCTGCAGTGCAGGTGCAGAACAGTAAAAAGTGCACTGCAGTGCAGATACACTATATCAACGCAAGTGCAAAACAGGATAAGATGCACTGCATTGTAGATAACACTGAAACAGGTCAGGTGTAGAACAAGAGAAAGTGCATTACAACACAAGTACAGAGAAGGCTTAGGTGCACTAGGGCGCTTTGTCTTAGAACAAAGAGATGCATTAAGGCAGTTTCGGTCAAAACACGATTCAAGAAAATCAACCAAGTTTAAACATATGCTTTCTTAAGATCAATCAATGTTTGAATGAGTCAATCAAGGTCGCTTTAAGAGGTGAAAAAGGTGTTAAGGTAAAGGAAACCACTAAGGGAAGAAATGATCCCCAACGGAATCACCAATTTGTTATGCAGAATTTATGACTGCGGACGAAGGTGAATTCCTTAAACTTAGTGAACTGGTCTAGAACAACAAAAGACAAAGAGCATAGAGTTTTCCTTAAAGAGATTAAAATATAGAATGAAGCCTACCCCGAATCTATAGCAAGCTTCTCTTTCCTCCTCGCTTGTAAGCTCCAGTTGTATCTCCAAATGTTATAATTAACTAAAACAAGTAAAGGGTCCATGGAAACCAAGTAGCACAATCTAACATCTCTATTCAATGAATCAACAAAGCATTGAAATACATGAGTACAAACATAATACAATGCATATAGGAAAACAAGATACTCCTTATATTGAGAAATATAAGAGAGAGTTTACAACCATAAACAATAGCTGACTTTGTAGATGTCTCCCCAAGTTGACTTGTCCTTCCATGTCATAAAGCACACCTCAACATCAACCCTAATAAATGAATATGGTGACTCCTTTAAGTTCAAGGCATCAACATAAGGGTGCTATCAATCTCCAAAAGCCAACTTAGACCTTATTGGAGGAGTGTGGTAGTTTAGGAATTCTTATTGAATTACCAATATAGGCTTGAGATCCACTTAAGAGGGGAAGATGAGCGCAAGGGATACGAGATAAGGTCTCCAAGATAGGATTAAATAGGAATTGGAGCTCTCTATCAATGGTGAATAGTTAAAACTACCTTGGAAGCTTCTAGAAGAGGAAGCTTCAATTTTTTTCCCCGAATTTCTAGAATCAGTGCACCTACATAAGGGAGTAACTAATGTTGACTACCATAGGTGGACAAGCATGCAACATGCACTGAACGTAGGTGGGCCAAAGGGCAGGGTGCGTTGGGGCAAAAAACATGGTTTTTAGGTTGATTGTCCCAGAAAATCTGACGTTTTGGAGAGTTCATACTTAAGACTTTGTGAAGGGATGATGACAAAGTGTTCATGGATAATGATTGATCCAATATTTAGGACTATTGATTAGATGTGACAAAATGGCCTGCAAAAAGTATGAGTTTGGAATTTCATACATTAAAGGGAAGGAGAATGTCGCGGCAGATGCTCTAAGCAGGAGACTAATGATCTTTTCCCTTATACCCATCAAGGTAGATTTGAGGAAGCAAGTGCTAGAACATATCTTAGAAGATAATTGGTATTTAAAAGTAAGAGTTGGGATTGATAATAAAGGCCCAAAAGAACCTAAGTTTGAGGGATATGAACTCGAGTATAACAGGTTGTTACGATTCCATGGAAGGATGTATATCCTTGATATTGGGGATATCTGAAACACCATCCTTAAGGAAGCTCACATAACACTGTATTGTGCACATCCTGGTGTAAAGAAAATGTATGTTGATACAAAGAAACTCTTCTTTTGGGTAGGCATGATGCGTGATATTGTCCAATTCGTTGCAAAAATGTGTTGAATGTCAACAAGTGAATGCTAACCATTGTCACCCAGCGGGTCTCCTGCAACCTCATGACATTCTTATGACTAAATGAGAGGTAATTTCTATGGACTTTATCGTCGGGATACTTCTTACCCCACAAAGACACAATGCCATTATGGTTCTGGTAGATAAAATAACAAAAAGTGTTCATTTTATTCCTGTAAAAGATACTTATGAGGTTACTGATGTAGATCGAGTATTCATAAATAAAATCATTAGATTTCATGGAGTTCCTAAGAAGATCATACAATTCAGTTCAAGGTGTAGACTTGTATGCAGTCAACCTTAGGAACTCAACTAAATTTAAGTACAACTTATTATCAAGACACTGATGGACAAATAGAAAGGTTGAACCAAGTAATAGAAGATATGTTGAGGATGTACATTATGGATTAGCAAACACACCGGGAAAAGTACCTTCCCTTGGTTGAATTTACATACAACAACAATTACCACATTTCAATCAGAATGCCTCTATTTGAAGCATTATGTAACAGACCTTGCAAAACACCATTAAGTTGGGACATGTTAGAGGACCGAGTGATAGTGGGGCCATAATTAATTCAAGAGATGGAAGAACGGGTAAAACAAATTAGACAACGGTTAAAGGAAGCACAAGATAGACAAAAAAGTTATGCTAATACTCACAAGACAGATAGGTATTATGAAGTAGGAAACATGTTTTCATTCTCATAAGATAAAAAAAAATGCACTATCTCATTTGAAAAAGGAAGAAAGTTGTCACCTCGATTTATTGGGCCATTCAAAGTTCTGGAAAAAGTTGGACATGTCGCCTATCATCTTGCATTGCCACCCCACTTGCATAAAGTTCATAGTGTTTCTCATGTATATGTATTAAGGCATTATATAGCTGACAAATTGCATAACCTTCAATGGAAGGAACTGTAGGTGTCGGACGAGGGAACCATTTAAGTTGAACCATTATGTATATTGGAACGTAGGGTTTGACAGCTTAGGAACCACCTGGTAGACCAAGTCAAGGTTCAATGGGACAAGTATAGTCATGGATCGGCTACCTAGGAAGGCATAGAGGCCATATACCAGAAATACCCCAACTTATTTTGATTTTGAAGCAATTAAAACCTTATTTGTATATCTTTACTTTATTTGACGAAATACTTGAGACCATCATTTGAACTTTTCTATAACTATGAAGGATTACACGTAAGAATAATTTCAAATTATTTGCTTAACATTGCTGGTAAATGGATACCAATATGAAATATCTTATTTTCTCAACATTGCTGGTACATGGATACTGATATTAAGTCTATTATTTTCTCAACATTACTAGTACTTGATACTAATATGAATTATGAATTATTTTATAGATGTGATGTCTCTAACTTTTATTTTGATGGAATGGAAATAAAAGAATGACTGCACTTTACTACTTAATATAAAAGCAAACTATATATGCATTGGTTAAACATAGCCAAATATGTTATCTGAACTCAAAGATCAATATCGTAGAGAGCAACATATTTGGAATGTGTAGAAAGTGTTATTTGAATACAATTTGCTTTTAATATATTGATGCATTTGTTATAATGTGTAGACAAGTATTTACATTGCAGATAACATCATTACCAAACTGGCCACATGATGACAAAACTCCAAGAAAAATTGAGGCTCAATGAAGTTCCATGATATGGTGTTGAACTTGGTCCTAATAGGAAGGGTGGAGGTGTTGCCCGCCGATTATCTCCAAAATCTGGAGTTATGGGAGGACTGTGCTGGTCACTCTACCCTAGACGTGTGATGATGATTGTTGGATGTCTATTGGGAAACTAGGTTTATGTAGTTGACATTGTCACCTTGAGGCTAATGTACCTGACGCCATGGCATATTCCAGTAGAGGGCGGATAGGATAGGAGCGAAAGAGATTAGGAAAGATAGGGTGATTCTATAATAGCTCAAAAGCTTTGTTGGGGCAAGGCGACTATTAAGTTGTAAAACAATAAATAGTTAAAACACCAATTTTAAAAGTGTTTTCACGTTATAAATGAAAATTCAATCTCAAAATGTAGACCTTACACAACTGTAATAATCAATAAAACAATTATTGTTATACTATAAACACTAACTTCGGGATGAAGTTTCTTGAAGGTGGGGTGTATGTAATGACCCATCTCTTATTATGTGGGACACAAGAATATTAGCATGCATACGAGGCATCCATATGATAGCTACATATGCATGAACTGCACTAGTATACAGACTCGCTAATATTGGAAAATGTCTAAGTTTAAGGTAATGAATTGATTATTGAAGTAAATTCCTAGCTCACAAGAATACAATGAATATATCAAGTGGGGTACTTGACATGTATACCACCATTATATATATATATATGATTAATCCTTTAATAAAAATAATAAAAATATAATGAATTATAGATTAAAGTTCTTTAATTTGATTAAAGTAAATATAACTAATTTATTTAATTTAAAGTATATAAAGTGATTTATTTAATTTTTAAATAAGGTGATTTATTTAAACTTATAAATAAATAAATTAATTAAATTAAAAATTAAATTAAAAAGATATTTTTAGCTCCTAAACTAAATAAATTAATTTAACCAACGCTTCATTACATTTATGGGTGTAATCACCTCTAAACAAAGGGAAATGATGATTCTAGAAGGTAGGAGACTGACAACAAAAGGCTTTGGACATAGTGGATTTTGGGCATATGAGGGATTCGAGGAGATCATGACAGGGAAAATGAAGAGCATTGAAGGAGGGTTCTATTTCTAATTGTGGGAGAAGCAAAGAGAGAAATACAGTCTTGAGCAATTGTTCTTGGGGTTTTGGGCATCGGGGCCATAATACCTTTATTTTGAAGTCTTCTAAACTAATTTATTTAATTAAAGTATATAAAGTAATTTATTTAATTTTTAAATAAGGTGATTTATTTAAACTTATAAATAAATAAATAAATTAAATTAAAATTTAAATTAAAAAGGATATTTTTAGCTCCTAAACTAAATAAATTAATTTAACCAACGCTTCATTACATTTATGAGTGTAATCACCTCTAAACAAAGGAAAATGATGATTCTAGAAGGTAGGAGACTGACAACAAAAGGCTTTGGACATAGTGGATTTTGGGCATATGAGGGATTCAAGGAGATCATGACAGGGAAAATGAAGAGCATTGAAGGAGGGTTCTATTTCTAATTGTGGGAGAAGCAAAGAGAGAAATACAATCTTGAGCAATTGTTCTTGGGGTTTTGGGCATCGGGGCCATAATACCTTTATTTTGAAGTCTTCTGGATCTGGGAATCAGATAGGTTGATCCTAGATAGGCTGGGAGGAAAAAGTCAGTTTAGTAATCGCATCAGGAACAATAAAAATCCAAAAATCCAAACAGATAACTAGGTATTCTTCTGCATCCTAGTTATTCAATTTCGACTTAATTGAATGTATGAGCAAGTGGAAAGTCTAGGCAAATTTTATGTAATTGCTGATTTAATTCCTAAATTTAGGGCACATAATTTTGATTTATGGTTAATAAGTAAAAATTGGTATCACAATAATCCAATTATGATGCATCATTGTGTTACAAGAGGTTCCCCTCAATACTCCCCCTTGTCCCAAGATTGTAGGGGAGACACCTTGCTAAAGCATGGGAGTGATGTCTTAACTCTAAAGATTAGTTTTCCCCACTTCTCATAGTTTTAATAGGGTGAAGATGATAAAGTAGGATAGATAGAGGAATAATAAAGAAATCCCTTAGACCCCCTTACTTTTCCCCACTCTTAGTATCATAGCCCTTATAAATGTTCATTGTTTCTTGGCCTTGGTCATCATTATTTTACTAAACACAAAAGTAAAGCATGTACAATGTTTACAATGCCGTGTCATATCTAATCCATGGTGATGAGTGTAACATAAAATAAAATATCCATGCATAGTTTTAAATATATATATATATATTATATATATATTATATATATATATATATATTATATATATATATATATATATATATATATTATATATATATAATATATATATATATATATATATACTATATATATTATATTTTGTTAAAGTTGTTTGAGTTCTCCGGAGATGACTATAGGCTTGACCTTTGGCTTGAGAAACTGTGATCCAAGGGCATCTAAGCCGTCAAAATCACCCGGGAATCACTCCCATCCTGGGCCACACTAGCCCATAACAAGACTGAAATTACGTCCTCGGAGTTTCAAACTAGTGACCTTCACATCACAGAGTGACTTAACAATACACCTTATCATCGTTTATTCTACGCCCTGTGGGCAGTTTTAAACAAATTTAATTACAAAATTCCAAGGATATTAACTGGGACACTTTTTATTTTCTATTTGATTTTACGCATGGTGAATTGGTAACTCATTGGAGTAATCTGGGTGAGGCCCATAATCAAACCTTCTGGTTGTCACTATAGCACCAAGAGTATATCCAATAGCTTGCAAGCCAAATATGCCAATAGCTTATGAATCAGAAAGAGTTGAGACATCCTGAACCCCACCACGTGGGAGGAAGCTCTATCCTAGGGGTCACCTACTCTTTGATCATTATCACAATAGGCCAACATGTCCATAGGATTGAACCTAGGTGAAGAGGATCAAAAACAATTTTCCTCACCATTCAAACTAAACCCAAGAGACATAATTTGGGATATTAATGGTGATGTTTGTTTCCTCACTGTTCGAAACTAAACCCAAGAGATAAAAATTTGGATGTTAATAGTGGGTCTATATATTGTTGGAAGACAAGTATTAGAGGAAGTGTGGTTGGATGGGTAAGACCAACTAGTATGGCGCTACGACATGACATGGAATAAATCCATGTTAAAGGTGTTAACATGGCATGCCTACGTGAGTTGTGAGATACATGATATTTATCAATGTTGAAGACATTGATCTTGAGATAAAATTTGAAAGGGTTTTGGAAAAAAAAAAAAAAAAACATAAAAATTGGGAAAAATTTAGAAAACATCAACAATTTCTTAAAAAGCATAATTTTTTTTCCTTTTTTTAGCATCTAAAGTGTCAATGACAACAAATAAATGCATTTCCACACAAACATGAAAAGAAAACTAATATACAATATGTATAAGATGTCTAGTGCTACATTTCACATAATAGTGAATCATGTCCTGAATCCTGAGTCTCAACTTAGGCTCAAATATTAACAAAAAACATAATAAATGTATCTCATAATCATGGGTCGTATACAATGAAAGTGGATATGTAAACTACTAACTAATGCTTTCCTTTGCCCCTTTTATGTGAAAAAGTAATGGCTTTTCCTCTAGAGGAAGAAGGCCTTAGGGTTGGCATTGGATTCTCATGTCCTCCAAAAGAAAAAGTAGGAGGAGGTAGACTACGCCCTCTATTGGAGACCATACTAGGTGGTGTCACCTCCTCCTCGTTATCTGTCTCTCTCTTCCCTAGAACTACTACCTCCTCTAGTAACCCCTCCTCTAACCAATCAACACCTGATTTCGTGACAAGCCTCAACCATCCATGTATCATTGGTGACAATCCCATCCAATAAGACGACCTCCATGTCAGGTGTTTTATGAAGTTGTCCCATCCACAATTAGAGATTGTAGTAGAAGTAGACCATTGCATTAAGGCACTATGACTCTAGCTTGTGTGAGGGTCATAAGTTATAAATTTATAATTATAAAATAATAAATTATATTTTATAATGAATTCAAATTTTTAATTTGATTTTTTTTAACATGTTGTGCTTTTTGGTGTATATTTTTTCAAATACACTCTAGTTGCACTCGCATCTGGAGAAGCTACATGTTTGGTTAAGCACTCAAATGGAAAGCTTTTGGAGATTGAGTACTCTACCACCATAGCTTGTCCACCATGCATCTACAACAAATAAGAGAAACATAAGAAACAACATTGAAATTTGAAAGTTGAAGCAAAATATGAAGAGATAGTGAAATTTGAAACAAAATAAAACTTACCTGGCATTTTGGTCATCTTATCATGGATAGCCATGTCAAAGCTAAATGTGTAACCTGCCATCTTATATATCTCCATTCCCTTAGAAATTTATGCACATTCTTCCAAAGATGGCATTATCTTATAAACACAACTAAGTACTCTGTCCATCACCTCAACATCAAATATGAGACCAAAGGAGTAAGAAAATGTGGGGTTGAGTTAGATCCCTACAACATGAATGGGGTGATGGAGTGCATTATTCCATTACTCATCAATCAATATCCACATCAACTGTTGTTTCTCAAACCCATCCTTCCTGTCATCCTCATAATAGTTATAGATGGCTTCTTTTGCCCTATCCATGGCCTCACACAAGTAGCCAATTACAGGCTTCTTTCCACCAACTGGTCAAAAATCATTACCAAAGGTTCAACAACAACACACAACTCTTGCACTCCTGCCCAAAACCTCTCATGATATGAAATTAACATGCATATGGCCTTTCCCTCTAGTTTGTAACTAAAAGATACAATATGTCACTCCTCTAAAAGAAACATTCTCTTGACATCCCACATAGAATTCAAAAGAAATTGAAGAGACATGAAGCTAGTGGCAAACCGTGTTGTGGTAGGACACAAAAACTTCTTGTTATTGGTGAATCTTATAAACAAATTAAGACATATGCATGATTACATATAGATATTGTTATGCTCTTGGATGATTCAACAATATCCCTCACATAAATTTTTTTGCCTAAATCCTCTAACATCAAATCAATATAGTGTGCAACACAAGGTGTCCAAAACAAGTTAGGATACCTCTCCATAAGCAACCTACTAGCAACAACATAATTTGTAGTGTTTTCCATAATGACTTGGACAACATTCTATGGACCTACATCTTGAATGAACAAGTCCAAGAAACCACATAATAATCAAGCACCTTTAATATGTGAATATGCATCAATAGATTTCATAAACATTATCCCCTTGGGACAATTAACCAAGAAGTTAATAAGGTTTCCATCCTTTTGATCAATCAAATCCTTTGACATCACAATGAATCCAATGTGTTTCCATGAAGCCCTAAATTCCTCCAATCTAATAGTGCAATCAACCTTTTCATTTTGAAGAATAGGCCCTCCCAAGTCATCATAGGAAGGGCCTACCCTGTGCCAACAATAACAATAACATCAAACATAGCATGGTAAAATGGATTGTTCTTGGAAATGCTAAAAGGAATGTCACTCCACATAAAACACCTACCCACTAGCTTATCAACTTCTTCCTTCTCCTTTCTTTTAAGGGTTGAAATGATAGAAGGTCGTGTACCAAATATGGTTCAAGGAACAAGAAATGATGAGGTAGATATGGAACTGGCCATTGTGGAAGGTGTTGCTGAAGAACCACTCTCACTTACCCCCACTCCCCTTGCAATTTGAAGTTTCATAATTACCTTGGCAAAATCTTTATCTTCTAATGATTTGATGGTAATATAAATGATTTCTGGAGATGCGTATGGGCAAAGTTTTGTCATGTCCTGTAATTTGTGCGAGGTGGTATTTCAATTGAGATATTCTCCTTATCATATGGTTCCCACACAACTTGTAACTCAATTTTTGTTTATTGAATGCCCCCTTAAGTTCACCATATTCCCACATAGGGTCCAAACTTTTTGACATTTTTATTCTTCAAAGTAAGATTGAACCTAGGGCATAAGGGAAATTTTATTTTTTTTATAATCAACAAATCCTCTCCACTCAATGAAATGATAATGGCAAAAAAAGACACTCACTTCCCCTGGCAATATCATGGAAAATAAATGGATGACTGAAAACCCAAGGAAAAACTAAGAAAAAAAAGGGGCCAAATTTGATGCCCACATCTACAACAACCCAACTTGTTGAGGAAACTCGATTCACAATGAAAAATGTTTTGAGATTGGCTCCAAAAAATCGTAGTCTCTTCTTCACCCTAGGAAATTTGTTCCCGTGCTTCTTTGCTATTTAACACCTAGCCCTGTTTGCAGAATGAGGGAAAGAAAAAAAGTTTATAAGTAGCCCTAAGCACAACTTTGCACTTTTTTTTCTTGATTCACAAATTTTGAGCCAAGAGGCACTCTACAACCTAGTATATGAGGGAGATGTTGTCACGTAACATTATGTTAAAAAAATTAAAAAGATATAAGTTGACTAATTAATGAAAGATAAAGACTAATATTGAATATGTCAACTAAGTTAAACTTTTTAACAAAAAGCACATATATACAATAATATTATAGACCACAAAAAGAAAATTAAGCGTGAAAAAAATTCAATAAAACAAAAAGAATATAAGGTCGGTTTAGTGAAAGAGTAAGGTATGTTTCTTAAAATTTTTAATAATCAAATAAAGATTATTTGTCTTAAATTATGCTTCCTTTCACATTGGGATAACAAACTCACCTCACTATAAAACTTACCAACACCCCATTCCTTATTATGTTTTGCTTTGATCACTCACTAGGCAGAAATATTAGATTACGTTTTTTTGTAATGTAAAAAACCATTTAAGATTATTTAACAAAACCTAAAATTAATTAAAAACAAGTCAACCTTTATTACTTGTAAAACGTTGCATGAAATTGGAATACTTGCACAACTAAAATGCGAACTCTTAGGTTACTTACAAAACTTGAAATTGGAATACTTCAAAATTAAAATGTTTTGAAAAAATTATATTGGTATAGTTGCGATAAATCTTATTAAAGTAAAAAGTAATTAGTATTTCATATATATAAATAAGTAAATTGATGTGGTAGCTAAAAAAGTTGTTGTTGTTGTCTTTTTTTTTTTTTTGCGAGTTAAATTTTCTAGAAGTAAAAAAGAATAAGTATATCTCTTATATAAACTAGGATAGAAAGAAAGAAAGAAAGAAATTATTTTAACGTCCACGAGGCTAAAGATAGCCTATGGGACATATTGCTTTTTCATCTAGTTGATGTATTCAGGGCTTTTTCTGTGAAGCTTCACAATAAATGCTTCGAGCTTCTTGACAAACCCCTCGCTAAATAGATTATCCCAAGAGCTAGTTGCTAGCATATCTGCATAACTTTCCATGTTGTCTTTGAGGGCCTCACATTTTAAAATGAAATGTTTTTCTATTTCCACTTTTCCGGAATAACAAAAAATACATACTCTTTCCTCCCACACTTCTTTTGCCCTTTTCGAGCGTCCTGTTTCACAACGGAGTTGATGAGAATTAGTCCTTAACTAAACAATAAGAATTTTGGCTCTCCAAGAGATATTGACCTCTATGTAAAGCTTTTGGTTGATAACCATGAATGAGTTTAAACACTTCAATATAATATTTTTTCTTTCTTCCTAAATTTATCTTAATTCTAGATCTACCAAGTCTTTAGAGAGATCAAATCTTCTAAGATACAGACGTCTTGAATGCGCAACTTGAAGAAATATTTGCAACTTAAGATTTGATCCCTCTTGACACTTTGTAAATATAAAATCAAAATAAATCTTTTTAACAATTTTAATATCAATATAAAAAAACTAATTTTATGAAGAACTTCTTTATACTAACAGAAACAAAAAGAAAAAACAAGTAATACAATTTATTCAAATATCCAAATCAATGTGCATCAAGTCTCTTTAATATTTTGTTAAAAACCTTATGTGACATTTCATTTAAATATCCAAATCAATATGCATCAAGTTTAGAATCCGAAGGATCGTTGCAGAAAATTAATGTTAACTAGTTTTCACAAACTTTTATTAGATCTTTTGATTGAATACAAGGAGGATATCATTTAGAAAAATTAATCCTAATTGGTTTGTAACAACCCTCATTTAGTCTTAACCTGGTTAAGGATACGAAGGCCCAAGGGGTGTAGCTAACCTATTCGCTAATGATAATGCAGTAGTCTATAACGCGACTTTTTGAAAGCTTTTCCGGCAGATTTTTCCGGTCAAAATCCGGCAGCAATTCATTGGAATCTTATGTTTGATAGCTAGTTTTTGCACAATCAATGGCTCCCAGGGTTTTTCAGGGCGCTGAATCCAAATATGCAGTTAAAAAACCATTTTAACTGCTTAAAAATCAAGATTTAACCTCATTTATTCCGCCAGATTCCGTCACCGGAATCTCCAAAAAATCGCATTATAGACAACTCCAATGATAATAGGCTATAAGGTCTGGCTTAACCTCTACAATCCGCGTTTGGTCTTTTGGTCGAGGATATGAAGTGGTGTCGCCGAACTATCAACCAGTATTAGAATACAATCGCTGTTTTAATTCCCATAATGAAATGAAGAACATGTGACCGCCTCTTTTCTATTTTTTTAGCACCACTCTTAAACCACATATTTTTGTCACAACGACTGGAATGGATGTGCACGTTACTTGGCTGTCTGGATAAACACCCATTAACAGCAACACGGCCTTGGAGCCGGAGCCAATCCATTCAGTAGCAAGGCATGGCAGAGATTGCAATATATCCAACGCTTTCCTGCCTGTCATCCTCTTTCTCCATAACTGCAACTCGCAAATGTATGTCCACATCTAAGGTTTATCGTTCGATGCCCATCCAATTTCTGTACAAAAAATGCATTCATTTCACTCCAACAAGACTAAAAACAATTGCTCGGCATTCCTCAGATGCTGTACAGAGCGCAATCACAGAACAATTTAACTCTGGTATGCTCCTTTGCTTCTGATTCCATTTTTCTTTTCTTTCTTTCTGTCTCTGTTTCTCGGGTTTTGGCTGGGTTTAAATTTCTCGTGAAGCTTCATATGCAGCTTTTTTGATATTTCGTAGGCTGAATGTATTCTATAATGCATAGTTTTAGGAACCCAAATGGTGCGAGATGCAGTAGAGGAGACCCAAATTGGTGGAGCAGAAAGTGATGCAGACGACATCCAGTTTGTTGAAGCAGGTTACATATGCAATGTGCATGGTCTTCGTGGAGAGGTCCGTGTGAAACCCGCCACAGATTTTCCAGAAGAACGTTTTCTTAAGGTACTGAATGACCCCAGTGTTCTACAAGATGCTTGCATCAAGTAGGTTTTGTTTAGTGTTTACTGAATTGCATTTTCTATCTATAGTCACGAGTTCATTTCCCTTCTGGAGTCGCCAATTATGCACATACTAGTACAATTACAGACCCATTTAAAGCCGTGTGTAACATGTGACAACCTCGAGGAACATATCAGACCGGGTTTAGATGAGTTTGTGCTAATCTCCATATTCGATGTTCCCACCCAACCTGAATTGGAGAGCACCTTGCTTCTCTCAGTGAAAACATAGATTACATTGCAACATTAGGTTACATGAGCTTGGGCTCTGAGCTAGCTAGGGAAACTGACTTGCCAGAAAGATGGCCATGAGTTCAATTCCCGTGCAATACAACCCCGCAATGCAACTGCATGCTCAGGTTGTACCCCAGTTCAAATACTTAAAAGCTGCAATTACCAAGAGGTATTTGCCAAGTGGTTGCTAAATTTTATTTCGAATTATTCAGTTGTACGCATATAGGCCTTATTGCATTTATTGAATGCATCGTCTCCATGAACCAGGCTTACATAGGAAGCTTGGCTTGCTATGGTTCCTTTAATCAGCTGAGATGTGTTGATGTCTTTGGCAGCCAGGTGTAAGATGGTTGAGACTGAGAAGCTCTAGCACTCTGATGATAAAGGAGTTTGAGCTTGTAAAAGGAAGATTTCATGCCGCCCAACACCAGTGGTTGGTTACTTTTAAAGGGGTCAATTCTGTCGATGAGGTAAGTTTAAAGTGTTAAATAATTCAGCAAATTAGATGGCTCTTACATTTGAGAACCTTTTTTTTTGTTGGTATTTGGATATACGCCTTTGATTGATTTTTGACTTTCTTGATGTAGTCAGCTAGCCTGGATCAAGTTTGGCCAAGTTTTACTTAATGGATGAGAGTGCTTGATCATGCATGTGGATTTTTTGTTTTTGTTGAATTAAGTTTTGTGTCTGCAGCATAAAAATGTTAAACATGTTCAGTTTCGCCATCTCGTCTATATAACAAATATGTAAATCAGTAATTGGAGAAGTCCGAGAAGAATTGCATGTCTTAGTAAAAAAGATAAGAATAGTAACGAAACTATCTTGACTCATCCAAAATCCAGTGAAAAGGAATGTTTTATCTTTCAAAACAAATCTGTACAGCTGAAGCACAATCTGGCTTCAAGATTCAGTCCTAACTTGTAAAACTTTTGAAAGCAAGCAGGTCCAAATTGGCCACATAGCATCTTGAAATTGAGCAAAAATCCCCGCCTGAAAACACCTAAACTTGCTAGAAAAATATGTTGCTTAAATTTCTTTTAGAAAAGGCCAACCATTTCTTTTAAAGAAGGTACAGAGACTGGTCGAAAATGCAAAGGAATCAATATAAAAAGCCACCATGACATACTTCGAATTGCTAAACTATGAGGGACTTTATCTCAAGTGCTTGAATCTTGTGTCATTCATAACTTATAGACAAGAAGAACATTTCAATAGGAGTTTAACCCTCCTACACCAGAAGATATATTATGCACCAATGTATGGATTGGCATTTAATTGTCAAACAAGACACCAGGTTTATATCAATGTTGCAAATATCATGTTTGTGAGATATCGTAGAGGTTCCGAGAAAAAATTTATTGGCAACATGGGGGAAAACATTGACAAACTTAAATTTCCAAAATATTCATTTTAAAAAATATTTTAAACATCTAAAGCAACTTGTTAGCTTGTGGGGTTACTTTAATGGTTTACACCACGTTGGGGGTGCTTTGTTTGTTCCAGAGTGTAAGGTGTGATGCCTACCCTTGGTTGTATCTTAGTGGACACACACATTGGAGATAGCTTAGTCATGGATTGCTAGACCTTGACTTGATACTTATATGGTGAACTTCCTTAGGAGGTTGGTATCCTATGTGGCATGGTGACATTTTCCATGGATTGTATATGGAGGGCATGGTTACTTGAACCTATATGGAGTAGGAGAGTTGGGGCATTTAGTAGGAGCGCGTTTAACCCTTGGTAGCATGGGACCATTTGGTGTCTTATGTGGAGACTTGTGATTAACTTGAGGAGGCTCGGGTTGAGGAGCATTCATGGAGGTTTGGTGGATTTGAAGGAGCGCATGGCTTAGGAGGTAGTTGTTGGAGTGTTGTATACCTTTGGGAGAGAGCATTGGACCTTGGTGTTGTGGAGCGCTCACCTTGTGATCCTTGCTTAATGGACATGCTTACCTTAGAACTTGACATGTGTGACGTTTGAGTCAGAGCGCTTGACATGTGGACTTAGTTAATGATTAGTTAGGTCAACTGAGATAGTTGTTTGTGGATCTTGTTTGCTTTACTATTTGTTGACCTCCCTCATCTATTTTATATAAACACTGGAGATAATCTTTAGTTGTATTTTTTTCACATAATCTTGTCTTAGAGATGTGAGAGTTCATCAAATTATTTGTATCTCAAAGATCAACTTGCCTCAAGTCTTTGTACTTGTCTTTATGCAAGGGAGGAAGGTGCTAGGGCTTGTGAGGAGAAAAACCTAGAGAAGACTTGAAGTAGGGTGCGAGTGTTAGAAATCCATGCACCCCAGGTTTGGTCTATGTTTTGGTAGTTTCACAAAACAAAAAACATAAACACACTAAAATGCCTAACTTTAAAACTTTTACATAACGGAATACGCACTAGCAATTAGATCATGCACAAAACACACAATTTTAATTACAAAAACCAATTTCTAATTTTTCCTTCAATAAGAATCCAAGGGCTCCCTTACTAGGGAAAATGGTCCTTTACAATTCCTTGTACAATACCAAAAATATATGAACAAACACACTTGTGTTTTCTTGGGCTGAGGCTGAGTTCTTTCAACCCTCAACTGCCCTACAAAATGCTTCCTTTTAAGCTGTTGTCCTTCCTTGAACAACCACCATAGGCCAACAGTGCCTCCTATACCTTGGTGTGGTCAACCTAGGGCTTTCTTAGCCCTCTCAAACCCTCGGTCCTCTTGTAACCTACCCTACAGGTCTACGACCCTCCTTATCCAACCTTACACTTGTTGTGGCTACCTTCCAGCAAGCCCTAAGTCCTCAGTCTATGCATTTTGGCTACAAATGGCACTCAACAGGTGTGCAACCTTCCCCCTTGCTGCAGCTTCATGTCCCCAATCAACAACCCCTGACCCTTCTTGCTATGGGTTGTTCCTGCCACAGGTTAAGCCCTAATCTAGGGCACAAATTCTTTCCTCTTGACTTGTAGACTACCCAAAAATACCAATCGATCCCTACACAGGCTTGGCTCCTACACAACTGCCTTATCAATCAACCGACCCTCCTTATGTCACAATTCCTTCTTCCCTTGACTATCGTTTTGTCCCTCAAACTAGTGGCTAGCTTCCTCTACCTTCAATGGCTTGTCCTTCAGCCTTTGGATGGTAGATTCCCATAGGTTCGACCCTTCCTAGGGCACAAACCACCTTTAATGCCATCAACAACTCCTTTCCTCATTGTGACCTTTCCTTCCTTGCCTTTAGAACAACCTAACAACCTCCTTGAAGATTTGTCCTAACATATTTGCCCCATGAATCAATTTACTCACATCCTTCAAGAGTACCCTACTGCTCCTTTGCAGGTCTGTAGTTTCCTTAGCAAATCAGAACTCCAATCAAGAAGAAACATCCATTATTCTCCTCTCCATGTTTGATCTCAAGCCTCTCCATTGAATTCTAATTTATGCCTTTTCAAAGGGTGCAATACCACAGGTCATCAAAATACCATGGGTCTATGGGTTCAAATCACCATCACTTAGCTCATACACTCATACAATCAATTCTATGAGTATTTTCCTCTCACATATCTAGCACCAAGGGCACGTGAGAGTACCTCCCAATGCTACCAAATTTCAACACTCCCTCTTAGTGAGCGAGGTACTTCCATTCCCTAGAAGTCTCTCTGCTTCCCACACTGGAACACAATCCTCTTCCATAGTTGCTCTCCAACGCTCATCATAAGCTTCTTCTTCTGTGACTAAACCAAAACTTGCTGTAAGAGTTGAACCCTTCTTGGAATTTACCTTGGTACTTGAAGCCTCCTGCTTTTCCATATCCTGCATGGCCTTTAAGCCAGACCATAATAGCTTATTGTCAATTTTGGAAGAGTCCTTTCTTCGATTTGAAGACACCCTCTTTTGGGGTTGCTGACTCTCCCTATGAATTTGTGAACTCCCTCTGAAACCTGACTCCCTTTGATTCTCTAGAACCTTCTTCTTTGTCTTTGCTAGGTCCTTAATTAGTTATCAAACTTGCAATAGCTCTTTAAGACTGTTGCCACCTGCAAACAGTTAAAGCTACCACTTGTTCACAAATCTGACCCAACTGCTCTTCATAGTGGCTCTGATACCATGTTAGAAATCCATGCACGCTAGGTCTGGTTTATGGTTTGGCAGTTTCACAAAACAAAAAACATAATGTGATATCCCTCTTAGGGGTTAACTCTGAGTTAGGGTTTTAGATAACAAAATTGAATCTTATGACATAACTACAATATTCATTAGTCTTTAAACAATGATGAACTTCATTAAATTCACACGTAGTAAATGCAATATTCAATCAACAATTGATTCCTCAAGCATTCACTATAATTTAGGGCCAATTTTACCAAAAACAAGATCCACAATTCATCACAAACTTAGTTTCTAGGTTTATAGACTAAATCTATCCACTATTATTACAATTGGGCCACTAATGGTTCTGACCTTATGTAAATTGAAACCATATAGGTTTTCTACAATCCTTCCCTATGTTGCTTTCCCATTCTACCTGTAATAACTTTTGTTGTCTTGAAGCCAACCACACCTCTTTAACCCTACTGATAACCTTTTGTTGTCCTGAACCTAGGCTGCTCCTAGAATCTGTCTTTTGTGGCTTCAATTAGTCAAATTTTAGCCTTTGTTGCATGTACAAGTCTTCCATTGCCTCAACGAGTAGTTTTCCACCCTTCGCTGCCACTAATAGTCTGGGTCACAACCCTAATATGTCGCCTGATGTCACAGTGAAGGATTTCTTGACCCTACTCTGCCACTGAAAATCTGGTCCATAGTCCTAGTATGCCACTCGTTGCCAATCTGGTCAATATTTCGCTACCACTGATAACATCTTAGAGATAGCTCGCAACCATATATAAGGCCTCAGGAGTAGGTCGCTATCACATAATGTTGCCTTAGAATTCTCGCTGCTACAAAATGAGTAATCGCCGCCTTAAAAACCCTCGCTCCCTCAAAATGAATAAATGCTGTCACATATGAAGCCTCAAAGATGATCCTCCCCTCGAACTTTGCCCCGTAATCAGAAAGGTAGAAGGATTGGCTAGGGTGGGATCTTTTGCCACTGAAACCAATTAGCAAGAAAGGGGTCTTAAAGCCCTCCAATGGTCTCAACCCAAAAATAAAAAAGAACCACAATCCATGATGCCCAAATTGAATCTCCTCTCTCCTTTTTATACATTACCTTTTCGGTCTTCTCTCCTAATTTTAATTTTGAGTGGCTAACAAGTTTCCCTCCATTTGCCTCAAATTATCTAATGTTACTTAAATAACATCAGATAATGGGTTCAACCCTTTAAAAATGACTATAGCATATAGGGTTAAATAGACTACTTTGTCCTCCCCTGGGCAATATAATTCGAAGAGGACATTACACATAAACGCACTGAAATGCCTAACTTTAAAACTTTTACACAACAAAATACAAACCAACACTTAGATCATGCAGAGAACACACAAATTTAATTGCAAAAATCAATTTCTTATTTTTCCTTCATTAAGAATCCTAGGGCTCCCTTACCAAGGAAAGTGGTTGTTTACAACTCCCTGTACAATGCCAAAAAAATAAGAACAAGCACACCTATGTTTTCCTGGGATGAGGTTGAGTTCTTTCAACCCTCAATTACCCTACAAAATGCTTCCTTTTTAGTTGTTGTCCTTCCTTGAATGGCCAGCGTAGGCCAACAGTTCCTCCTATACCCTATTGTGGTCAACGTAGGGATTTCCTAGCCCTCTCAAACCCTCAGTGAACCTTTAATTTGCCCTACAGGTCTGTCGCCCTCCTTATCCAACCTTACACTGTGGTTTGCAAATTGAAGTTTACAT
>APFE031027411.1:40468-78553 GCA_000404065.3 Pinus taeda | reverse complement strand
TCTACAACAAAATTACAAATAAAATTTTAAATAAACATAAGAAAAAAATGGAATTTGAAGAGACAATGAAATTTGAATCAAAGTTCAAAGTTACAAACTAAAAAATACCTGGCATTTTTATCGTCCTATCATTGACAGCCATCTCAAAGCCAAATGTGCCACCTGCCATCCTATATGTCTCAATTTGTTTAGAGATCTCTATACGTTGTTCTGGAGATCGCACCATCTTCTGGACACAGGATAAGAATCCATCCATGATCTTAGCGTCAAAATCAAACCCACATGCATAAGAAAATGCAGGGTTTAGGAAAAGCCCAACGGCATGAATGGGACGATGGAGTGTGTTGTTCCATCGCTCGTCAATCACTCCCCATAGGAGGAGTTGTTTCTGAAACCCATCATCTCCCTTATCATCATAGTAGGCCCGAATGACTTCTTTGGCTCTGTCCATGGCTTCATACAAATAGCCTATTGCGCGCTTCTCACCATCAACCAACCGAAGAAGCTTTACCAAAGGTTCAGTAACGGTGCACACCTCCTGCACTCCTGCCCAAAAGTCTTCCTGGTATGAAACCAGTCTGCATATGGCTTCTCCCTCTGGTTTGTGGCTCATTGGCAAAGCACACCACTCCTCTGAAAGAAACATTATCTTCACATCCCACATAGAATTCAAGAGGGATTGAAGAGATATGAAATTGGTGGCAAACTGTGTAATGGCGGGGCACACCAACTCTTTGTTGTTGATATGAAATTGGTGGCAAACCGTGTAATGGCGGGGCACACCAACTCTTTGTTGTTGGTGAATCTTCTCATCAAGCTAAGCACAGATGTATGGTTATATATAAATTTTGTAATGCTTTTGGATAAATCAACAATATCTTTGACAAAGGGAATTTTCCCTATGTCCTCCAACATCAAATCAATACAGTGTGCAGCACAAGGTGTCCAAAATAAAGTAGGATGCTTGTCCATAAGCATCTTGCCAGCAGCAACATAATTTGCAGCATTGTCCGTTATGAGTTGGACAACATTTTGTTCACCCACCTCCAAAATAAACAAATCTAGCAAATCACATAAAGTTTTTGCATCTTTGATTTGTGCAGATGCATCAACAGATTTGATAAACATAGTCCCTTTGTGACAACTAACTAAGAAGTTTATAAGGGTTCTCCCCTTTTGGTCAATCCAACCATCTGACATAACAGTGCATCATGTTTGTGCCCATGATGCCCTAAAATCCTCCAATCTTTGGGTGCAGTCACGCTTTTCATTTTGAAGAATTCGGCCTCTGAAATCATGATAAGAAGGGATTTTGTACCCTCGGCCAACACTGGCAATAACATCAACAACAGGTTGGAAAAATGGATTATTCCTTACAATGCTGAAAGGAATATCACTCCAGAGGAGAAATTTTGCCAGCAACTTGTTAGCTTGTTCTTTCTCAGTTCTTTTTAGCATTGAACCGATAGATGAACCAGGGGTGGTTTGAGGAACAAAAAATGATGATGCAGCTATTGGATTGGTTGATGCTGCAGTAGAACCACTGCCACTTGGCCCACTTCCTTTAGCTGACCTTTTAAGTTGCCTTTTGAGTTCTTCTTTGGCCTCTCTAGTCTGCTCTAAAGTTTCCAATGCTCTCAGGGCTCTTTGGATAAGTTCAGGAGTTGTTTTTTTTACAAGGCCCCACATCTTTTCCAGGGATTTTTGCAAGGTGAAACTTCAACCTGTACATCCCCCCGGACATAGGGTGCCCACACAACTTGCAACTCAGGTTTAGTCTATCATTTGGAGAATCAGGTACACCATATTCCAAGAAAGGATCCAATTTCCTTGGCATGCTTGTTTTTGAACTTTGAAGTTGCAAACTTGAAGTCTTGAATGGTGTTTTGGTGCAGTTGTGAACCTATACAATTTAGCATTTACAAAATTGCAAGTTACAAATTACAATTTAGTATTTTAATTTTTAATTTTTACATTGTACAATGAAAATCCAAGTTACCCAACCTAAAACAACCATTCCAAAGTTCAAAGTTTTAAACACAAATTACCCAACCATTCCAAACCCAAGTTACCCAACCAAATGGCAAAAACAATGAAAAAAGAAAAATTAGTTCCCATAGTCATATCAAGTTACCCAACCAAAAACAATGAAGAAATACAAAAAAATCTTTAAAAACAATGAAAACAAAAGAAAAATGGTGCCCATACCAAGTTACCCAACCAAAAACAATGAAAAACATACAAAAACAATGTTTCTAAAGAATGAAAACAAAAAAAAATTAATCCACATACCGTTTCTATGGAGAAATCGGTGGGCTCCTCTTGATTTTCTTTTCTAAGCACTTAGATTTGGCTAAAAGCCCTCTCCAGCGTGGTCTCCCAGCTCTCCTCTGCCCTCCGCGCGCCACTGTCCAAATGAGCTCATTAAAAAACCCAAAAAACGCTATAAAACCCCGCTGTCGCGACCCCCGACGATTATTATTATTTTTGTTTGTTTATCGCGATAAAAACGAAATTATCGCGATAATTTCAATAAAAATCGGTAAAAAAAATTTCCAACGATTATTTCGTATAGTTATCGCAATTTTATCGGGACAACGAAAAAATCGCAATAATTTCATTTTATCGCGAAATTCACAACACTGAATCAAAAGCAAAGCTTACAACCAAGTCTTGACGTCACAAGCCTTCTCAAAGGGTCGAGCCAGTATGTTTCTTCAAGCATTCACTCTTAAGAATGGGTCCCCCAAATAGACAATATCTCTCTTTCACTACTAGCTTTAATACAAGATCAAGGCACTCCACAACCTTTTATCAAACTATTAGCAATCCCACACTTGTCACACTCACACCAAAGCTATCTACTAAACTCAAAAGAACCAGTAGCACTTCAACTAAAAGAACTAGCAGATCATAGCAATGGTGAGTGATTTTATAGGAGAAGGAGTCTCCATGAAATGAGGGAGAGGCAACTTATCCTCAAGGGAGGTTGCACAAAAGATGAAACCACCATCCCAGAGGAGGAAGGGCGACTCAAACTGACCCAACAACCAACTCTAGAGACATCCAGAAGGCTGATTGTTTGAACAAAATCGCCCAATCTGGATCGTCGCTAGTCGTGAACTAAGTCTCAGTGACGGCATCGCAAGGAGGCAATGCATGCAGACCAATCGTCGCGATAAATAGTTGGCAACCTCGCGTCGGGCCCTAAAATTCGACCATCGCGGGAAATAGGTGTACACCTGCGATAGTGTCACGATGACATTGTTTTTGACAGGGGATCGTTGTGTATATTAAAGGCTTACTCACGACGAGGCAGAAACTTAGGGAATAAGGGTCAACTTTCAACATCAGAGAGCATTTGCTTAATCTTCTTTCATGAGTGGGAAAATATGAACATGTTTATTTGATACATGACACAGCCGAGGGACTGAGATGAGGACAGTGACAAATTACTGTGTAACAGATGCCCCCTAAAGCATGAAGCCCGAGAGAGTGGGAGGGGTGAAATGCTTTACGAAACCATGACCGAACTAGAACGCCACCTCAAAGAACCTGCAGGCGCAAGTACAACTGATATCTCTGATAGTGAAATACATGTAGTCTAGGCATGGGCGCAGCCATCCAAAAGACATATGAAATTTGGTCTGTGGTATGGACGCAACCACTCAATTGATAAGACCATGATAATGAAAAAGGCATGGTCATAGCCAGCCATGAAGACTCAGGTATGGTCGCAACCATCCAATCAAAGAGTCATGTATGTAATCACGAACCAATCCACGCAGCCCGAACATATGTAATCTTAGTCCGAGGTCTTGAAACCCTAACTGATCTTAGTATAAATTCTAGCATGCGAACAAATGTGTTGAAGTCGAGCATGATAGAAAGTCGCTTGATTACCGATCAATGATGAAAACCGTTAACAAGCGCGAGAGAAGCCACCAATAATTCCAATGGCTCTCAAGGTACTGTCTAGTACAATCCACTAAGTGTGAAAAATGAGCTGAAGTCGAACACTCGTGGAATCACCCAATCGAAGACCAATGATGAAAGTCTGTCGTCAGGTGCGAAGAACTTGCCATTGAGGCATGCAAGCTACAAGGTACCGAAGGGGATCTCTAGACCAATCTCCTGGATAATGAGCTGGTGTTGACGAGAGACAGTCTGTCGCAGGGGGCCATAATGTTTCCCCCATCAACGACGCGAGATAAGGAACAAGTGGTAGATGGTGAAACAAAGTATCAGAGGAGGAGGTAAAGATGTGAACTTTAGAAGGATTATACTCTTGAACATGCCGGCAACACGACTCCGGAGGGTGGCAGCGTATTGGTACCAAAGGATCGGAGGTCTGATGGAGACAACATGGATCAAATGGAATGAGGCAAAATGGCAACCCAAAACCCCGGAAGGTCAATTACGATGTGAAGATATCCCAACTTGACGAGAAGCAAAAGTGTTGATGTTCAAGAGTGACTAGCTGCTGTAGGTAACCAATGATGACCTCAAATTTTCCCCCACCATTGCTAGTGAGTATCCCATTTATTTTTGAAAACAAGCTTGAAGGGGATAGCATATGCTTGTAATGTAAGTTCGACCTTTGGACGAATCAAACTTAGTAATAATTTAACGAGCCCTAGGGAGGAGAAGCTCGAGTCTCGTCATGGTGACGAGTCTAATGTCGTCAGGGTTTAACGAGTCCAACATAGGGAAAACTCAGAGTCTTTTTCATGTTTAGAGAGTTTGAAAAAGACACGGAAAAAAAAACCTTTAGGGGGGTCCTTTTTCGTAAATTTGTGTCCCTCGAGCTCGAAAAAGTATAAAATAATACTTGAGAGAACTGCTTGATTATTACGATCAAGGATTACTTTTCGTAATTAGTGGCCTCGATCTGAAAAAGTAAAAAAGCGATCGAAGACACGTCGTTTCATAACCAGTTTCGAACTCGAAACGACAAAAGTTCGACAATCTTTTCATGTTTATATGGTCAGAAAAGAGCTGAAAGTGGACTGCCTTTTATTTCGTTTAATGAGTTAAAAGGGAAAACTCGGCAACTTTTTCGTCTTTTGTAAGTCGGAAAAGGGCTTAAAGAAGACTTTTAAGAAAAAAATGGACCAAGCGTATATGACTCATTAAATGTACCCGACATCCCTGCTTCTGCACAAAAAACCACATCATAATATCCATTCGATACAAATACATTATATACATGGAAATCAGGTTAAAAACTCAAAATCCTAAACAACATTTCAAATAAATGGTAAAACCCTAAACCCTATAGTGCAAAACCTTAAAATTTTGGAAAAAACACTATAAAGGGGTCCATGGTAATTCATTTTTACATTTACCCTTTGAGTTTTTACCTTTGGTGATTTTGAGTGCAAATTTGTGCGAAGTTCAGAGCTTGATTTCAGCATTAGTGATCGATCATTTCATCCGAGACCTCTACCAAGTAAGTAAGACATCCTTTGCACTACATTTCCATGGTTTTTTCAGTCAATTTCATGTTCCATAGGTGGTTTTGGGTGGATTTTTAGTTCCAAATCCGCCTCTTGGTCGTTGCAGAAATCCAGCATGGGTTAGCGATGACCGAGCATGTTAGCACACACCACCGTTGGGATCGTCGCTAGAGACAGGTGTACTCTCGCAACGATCGAGGAAAAAATGAACTTTGATCTCGAGCCGTCGCTGTTGTTTGAAAATCAGCCGCGACGACGCCGTAAAGATTGAATTTTTTATAAATTGCACATTTAAGGTCATGGAAAAGATTCTAATTATTTTTTCCTTCAACGCAGGGTAAAACGGCATTCGTATGGTAGGAAAGAACCCATGATGACAACGATGAACAGGCATTTAACAATCGTGAGTGCAGAAGAGCCTTACGTGATTGTGGATTATTGAAACCTTTCCTTACACCGCACCTTCGAGCACAGCCTGACTTGCTCGAGCTGTTGATCTACTCTTGGAACCCAACAGAGGGAAGTTTGTCATCCGTGGCAAGGGCATTGAGTTCGATGCAACGGACATATATTTCCTGACCGGTTTGTCTCGTCGCGATGAGAGGCCAATCATGGAGGGTGTATGGGCTGTCGGTGAGACCCTTGATATGTTGATAGCGCGAGTGTGCCCAGGGGCGCGCAAATCTTCCACTAGTGGGAAACTACAGATCCCGACAGTGGGGGATTTGACTCTTTGCTCAGCACTGTTTATGGTCACGAGAGTAGCGGGCTCTCAAGCACAACATGAGGCAACGAAGACCCATCTTTGGCTGGCCCTTGATTGCCTCACTCCGACCATGTATAATTGGGCCGATGCAATGTCCATTAATATGAAGAGGCAGCTTACTCAGTGTCGACGAGGGGAGACAAAACAGTGTGGATACGGATCCATTCTGATTTCGCTCATGCTGGAGCGGGTGCCATCCCTTCAGCTACAGGATATGGACCTATATGTGCCTGGACCGCGGGAGACTCGTATCACCCAATGGGCACATGTTATGCCATGAGGGGGTGGTGGCCGACCAGTATCATGGGGAGTGCTGTTTCGAGAGTGGCTGGACCGTCAGAAGGTCATCATCGAGGATTGGCCGTAAGCGGGCATAGATTTCCGCAAAGACCCTGACATGGTGCTCCCACCTGGCGAGCAGTGGGATGAGGGAGGTAAAACACTTGGTCAAACACCACACTATTTATGTGTTTTGTTTTTTATGATGTTTTTGGATTTTCTCATGCATATGTCTTAATGGTCGTCTCTATGTTACTTGTAGATGTGGGACTGAAGAGACCCGTGGGACTGGCTCTTGAGGCACGGAGGGACCCGGAGGGCAATATAGCGCTGGCTCTGGTTCGCCCGGGTGGCAATGCGGAGGAGGAGATTGCCCGTAACCTTGAGGGCCTGACTGACGGGATCCCAGATTATAGGGGGATCGAGGAGGTCCTAGTGGAGTATCAAAGACATATAGTTGGCGTGAGACCTAGGATACACAGGCTCTTGAGATGAGTTGTGCGGGTGGTGGTCTGCTATAGGGAGCAGAACCCACCATTATAGACTCCTAGGCTTTACTTTCTGCTATTTTTGAGAGACATGTGTCTCGGATGTACTGTTAACACAGACTCTATTTTTTGACACACTTATTTTTTGAGCGCCTCGGTGCGCCACACGATATATATTATATATATATAAATATATCTGGTTTATTACTGTGTCTAAATGCTTCTATACAATGTTTAATTACATGTTGCGTAAATGTCTGTCTAATCCATGATTTGCTAATGCATCAGTTAATGTGTTTAATCTTCTTGGAATGTGTTGATATGTGATAAAATCAAAATTTCTTTCCAATAATTTAACACGTAAATACAATCTTAAAATCCGATGATCTCTGACGGAATAACGCTCGTTAAGTTGGTGGACAACAAGTTGAGAATCCAGATTCACAACCAATGCACGAATATCGAGGTTAATAGCCTTGATCAGTAACTCAATGACAACGCTATATTTAGGACATTGTTTGTGGTGCAACTCAGACAAACACCTTGAAGGTCTACTAACTCACCGTGAGGATCGTAGATCACCCATGTCACAGACGAAAGGTTCCGAGTACTATGGCAGGCACCATCAGCGAAACCAACCTAAGGTGTACCAGACATCTATTTGCACAAGAAGTAAAAAGACACAATAAGTGGCACTTATGCCGACACACCAAGCCATACATGCAAACACACACTGAAAACACACGTATGTACATAGCAGATGCACGAAATTCAAGCATAATATTTCTTAAGATAAAGCCCATTCTGGGGCTTATCTAGAGGATTCCCTTCATAATCGATTAGCTCATAGGCCTCTTTTTGCAAAACGCGTTTCACAATGTAAGGCCCATGCCACATAGGCTCGAATTTGCCTGCACCCAGCTTATCATTTGCTTGATCGTAGAGCAGGACTAGGTCTCCTTCAATGAAAGAACGAGGGTTGACAGCTTGGTCGAAGTGAGTTTTCACTTTCTTCTTCTGCGCTTCAATGACTAAAGAGGCTAGTCGACGGGTCTCATTTAACCGCTCCAAGTAAAGAAGACGTTCTTTTACCGGAGTAGTGTTTGGGAGTAATTCGGTAGGATCTCACATTCAATTGGAAGGGTAGCCTCCAGACCGTAAACCAATTGGAACGGGGTGAATCTGGTGGCATCCTTTACTAAAGTTCGGTAGGCCCATAAGGCAGAAAACAACATCAAATGCCAGTTAGACTTGTGCATGCCAATGGTGCGTTAAAGCATCGTGACCAAAATTTTGTTGACAACTTCTACTTGGCCATTGGCTTGAGGATAATATGGCGTCGAACTATCATGATGCAAGCCTAGCTGGATTGTTAACTTAGTCATCATATGACAACGGAAATGAGAACCGTGATCAGTGACAATAGCCTGAGGGACTCCGAATCGAGAAATTACATGATTGAATAAAAACTGAGCCGTTGTCTTACCGTCATTAGATAATGTAGGCATCGCCTCGGCCCATTTCGTGAAATAATCGACGATAACGATGATATACCCATGCCCCCCGGCCGAGTGAGGGTTACAGGTCATATAATCAATGCCCCATTTGGGAAAGGGGTCGACAGTAATGACAAGGTGTAAAGGAGAGGGAGGCGCACACATCTTCTATTGGTATATTTGGCATGCATGACAAGAGCGGACAACGAGAATGCAATCCTTAAAAATAGATGGCCAAAAATAATTAGCACGGAGGATCTTTTGAGCAGTAACATACCCGGACATATAACCACCACATGCGCCAGAGTGACAATCATTTAAAACTTGTTTGGCTTCCTCAAATGTCGAACTACTGCGTAGAATAGAGTCAGCGCCGAGACGGTACAAGGTGTCCCCAATAATGAGATAAGGCTGAGAATGATGGTGAATACGTCGCCGAGCATCCTTGGACAAATCAGGATGAAAGGAGGTAGACAATAATATCCCCGTACCAAGGATTGAGAGTGCTAATCAAGAACAGAGACTTGTCTGGAATATGGTCTTCGAATCGAGAGGGTGCAGTGGCAGATGGTAGCGAGCAGAGCAATTCAGCGAAAACAAGGGATTTCTTAGACTTGGCCGTAGTAAACTCCAAGTCAAACTCTTGAAGGATGATGATCCATTTTGAGTATTTGCCTCCCAGCAACTGATGTGACAAGATGTATGTCATTGGGTTGCAGTCATAAATCACCATCGTTGTACGCAATAGTATATAATGGCGGAAACGTTGGACGGCATGAACGACTGCCAATGCCATCTTTTCGACATAGGCATATCGAGTTTCCGTGTCAAGTAAATTGCGACTGAGATAATAAATAGCATGCTCGGTACCATCATCACTGTCTTGGACCAAAACCATGCCGACGGTGCTATCGACGACGACTAGATAAAGAGTGTTGTCGCACAGATTGTCACGACAACGCTCAGACCGGGGGCTGTTACCTTAATCCTCGATCTCTCTGTTTAAGCCTGTCTCTCGCGGCTAAGGGGGGTAGACCCTATGGGATAATGGATGACCAATTGGGGACTAGTTGGGTTGGGAGACACGCGGGGAAGCAAGCACTTAATTGATTTTATTAAGTTAATAGACTAGTGCCTTATGAAATAAATGATTAAACGATTATTTATCAAATGCTGCAGAAATATGAAATCATTAGCAATCGTTTACCATCAAATAACTCAAACAAAGATTAACTTTTACCAAAAGTGAGATAATCAATAAGCACTCAATGGCTTAACAATATTCCAGCAATTAAAATTCCAAAAAAAATTAAATGCTTTAAAGGATCATAAAATTTAAATGATGACCAGTTACCACTTTCACATTGCTAACTTCAAATAAACGTTTCAGTGCACTTAACTATAGAGAAATGGAACATAGAGACACCAAAAATGAAATTTTCAATTTTTTGTTAAGCCTTCTCAAAATATTTTAACTTTTAAATATATATATATATATTTTTAACAAATATTTTAAATCTAAAATTTAAACTAAACTAAAATCCTAACTAAAGTCTAACAAAAAAAAAAAAGGGAATTTTTATGGGTTTTAATTTTTAATTTTTGTAATTTAAAATTATTAAACAAAAGAATTAAATTTAAAACAAAATTAAACCTAATTAAAAGATAAACAAAAAATAAGCCTAAATCTAATTCTAAATCTAAACTAAAAAAAGAAAAAAACTTTTTATGCCCTTTATATATATATATTTTATTTTATTTTTTATTTTAATGTAAAATGAAATAAACTAAATTAATCTAAGATCTAAAATATTAATCTAATCAAAATCTAAACCGAATTTAAATCTCAATCTAAAATGATATACTATACAAGAAATTAAAATGCCTAACCATGTGTATAAAAAAATGGTGAGATTTATAAAATTAAAAATCTAACTTAGAATCAAAGAAACTAAACGATGAAAACCTAACCGTATTTGTCAATGGAGAAAATCGAAATTTTTTGGACGGCTGCAGAAGGAAATCGCGTGGAGCTGAATGCAACAAAGCTAGAAGGCTGGACGGATTGGCACAAGAAGTCTGAATGACTCACAGTGGCAGCTTGACAAAAAGAAGGAAAGCAGCGTGAGGACTGCTTGCAGCGTATTAAGGAGATATGCAAAGCAGACAACGTGCTAGAAGCTACACGCAGGTAGAGGAGGACACAGGAAAAGGCCACGGATTTTGATGAATGAAGAAGATTCGTTTGTAGGTTTAGCGGATGGCAGCTAAGGCATAGACAGGGTTGCAGACAAACAGAAAGGATGGCCAACGGATGGGTTCAATGGCGTGAAGGAGAAATGAGGAGCAGATCACTGTAGCAAAGGATTGGGCAGCGAGATTAGGAGAAAGAAATCGACAACATATGGAAAACACAGGTCAGGCAGGATGAGTATAAAAAAATGTCCATGGATCTGTAGCTCTGTGTACAGGCAGGAGAAGGGTGCTGTGATATGCGAATAGCTGTGTGAGGGTTTGCGTGTGTATGTGATTGCGTGGGAGAAAAGGATGAGACAACAAGGGCGCAGGTGGGATTGTAGGTTTCAGCAGAGGCGTGGAACATGGACATCAACAGATGAATAGCGTGAGGAGCAGAAGATTGATGGCTGCAAGGAACGTAGCCTGATAGAGCAGCAGGTATGGAGAGGCTAGAACGCAGTTTTGCTTTAAAAAAAATTTCAAAATGTCCCTGAAACACAATTAAACCTGCAACATGAAAAAACCCTGAGTAATAGTGGGGAGCTGATCAATCCCTCGGAAGTCTTTAGAAAACCCTGCAACCTGTAAATGGAAAAGAAAAACACCCAGAATATATGCAAAAAATAAACCCTAAAAACCAGCTACAAAATTTACAACTTTGTGACTCTACAACAACCAGATTTGTCAGTGACCCTCCATAATATTTTTAGAATATCAAATTTACTATGAGATACTTCAGAAATCTCTCATGCAACTCAAAAAATAAACTTTAAATGTTAGACCCAGAATCGAAACTGGCTGGGCTCTACAAGAAAATGCTTTGCGGGAGTTGGCTGGTTCAGCGGAGAACTTCCCCAAATGCCCACTGATTTTCTCAACAAGGGTTTCCTGCACAACTCTCTTCAACCATCAATAAAGAAGGAAAAAATAGTACTAGATTCCAGATGCAATGGAGATCCCTGCCATTATTTTAGAAATACTATTACCATTCAAACCCTAGTAAGTGAACAAGATACTTGTGTTCAACAATACTCTACATCAAGCTATTACTAATGGTTAAAAATAAAATTATGCAGAAAATAAAACAACTCACAGCACTTCAGGAGAGTAACATCAGCAAGATTTCAACCCCAAAGTCTTTCTTTATTTACACCAGAAAAAGTTTACAAGAGAGCTTTCTTCAGCACAAGACTCATAGATCGAATGATCTCAAATGACCCCTAGCACCCTATTTAAAGGAAAAATTCCCAACGGCTAGTTCAAGTGATCTATGTCAAAATGATCTCAACCGTCGATGAGGATCAAAACATCTTTTAATCTCATCTGTCGAATTTTTAAATGCATTAAAAAAATTGAAATTCTGCATTTATTTACTCAAAAAATTGACCTATTATTATTTTATTATTTTAAAGTTTTATTTTATTTTATTATTTTTAAATTTTATTATTATATATATATATATATATATATATATATATATATATATATTAAAATGGATCCTCGAACTTAGCTTTTGGAAAAATCACTAGACCTAGGACTTAGGACTTATGAGGGGATTAAAACATTTTCTAACCCTCAAGACACTTTACATCATGACTTTTACAATTTTACATCTCAAAGGGGGGAAAACCCATTTGACATAGATCCTCATAGACCACCTAGTCTGCGACACAGATATAATCTAGCAGATCAACGCATTAGGATTCCCCTAAGATTCTAATGACAAAATTCATTCCGGCTTGGGGTTAGGCTGAAGGAAAACTCTGCCGATCATGGATCGGTGAGACAAAAAACCTTCCGGAATGTAGATTATCACTAGGAAATTAGGTCTACCTAGGCAATTTACATACATGACTCAGCTCTGCTAAGATTATTTACAATTCAAAAATGCAGACTGTGTTTACAACATAATATGATCAAGTCAACGATGACTGTCGAATGGCACGGACACGTCAATCAAGCGCTAACCCTTTTGCGAAGAGAAGGGGGTGTACTGCTATGGGAAGTTGACACGTAGTGGTCAACAAAGAGTATAATCGTGGTTATAATCAGGCAGACATAATAACGGAGCAGAAACAAGGAGTGCCTTGAGTTGCTCGAATGACTTTTGTGCAGCGACATCCCAGACTAAGGAAGTATCCCGCTTTAATAACCGCGTATAGTCCTTGGCAACTTCAGCATAGTTTGCAATAAAACGACGTAAAAAATTTGCTTTACCTTGCAAACTCTGCACTTGTTGCAAAGAAGTAGGAAGATTAAGATTCAAATTGGCTTCAACCTTGAGGTATCCAGGCGGATGCCCTCTTTGGAGACGACAAACCCAAGAAGTCTATCGGACTCAACGCAGAAGACACATTTATGCGGATTAAGACGGATATGATAGTGTCGATAGCGAAGAAAAATTTCGCGGAGGTGATTTGGATGGTCATGGCGCTTTACTAAATGAGTCGGAAGGTCATCCAGGTAAGGCTGCACAATGTGGCGAATATCATGGAATGCATAAGACATTGCACGTTGGAAGGTAGCACCGACATTCTTGAGACCGAAAGGGAGTTTCTTATAGGCGAAGGTATCCCACAGGCAGATGAAGGCGGTTTTGTGTTGATCCGCAGATGATATATTGATCTGGTTGTAACCAGAAAAACTGTCCATAAACGAAAAAATCCCACTGCTAGCACAATCATCAATGAGCTGGTCAATGAAAGGCGTAGGGTAGTTATTTTTGGGACAGGCACGATTAATGTTGCGATCATCAACACACACCCTAATAGTGCCCTGTTTCTTGGTCACAGGGACAATATTAAAAACCCGATCTGTGAGTGGGATAGGGTAGATAAACCTTGCTTTAAGAAAATTTTCAACTTCTGCTTTAATAGTTGCAGCCTTTCGGGGGTGCACGGGGCGTAAACGTTGTCGAACAGGTTTAGCACCCGGGTACGTAGGTATTTCATGCACCATAATGCTAGGATCAATGCCAGGCATCTCTTCGTACGACCAAGCAAAAACATCACGAAATTATCGAAAAAGATCGGTATAAAGTTGAATTTCCTCCGGAGTACATGTTACTCCGATGTGAATATGCTCGACAACCCCTGGTTTAACAGAGATGTCGATAGGTGTGGTTTGCGTAATGTTCCCCATATTGCCTTCAGAGAAAACTTGATGGATTTGAATAGGTGTTTGAAGGGGTTGGGAGAGGACACAGGAAGCAAACTGCTCAAGACAAGTAATCATAGCCCCGTGGCTAGGGAGAAATGAGGAACGATGGTTATGATCAAACCAAGGAGGTTCCTCAAAAGACATAGTTCGATGATCGTTTCATCAGAAGGAAAGATTTCCTGTAAGGGATCTGAAGAAGCGCTATCTCCGAGCCAAGGGGATTGGATATACATGTCGAGAGCCCTGCTCGAAGGAGCAGGTTCAGAAGATGAAGCCGATGCAGAAACAATTTCGACATAGTTTAGCTCGACAAGACTCAACAACATGACATCGCCCCAAGATTCTACCTGATCAATGGGGGGAAGGACTCAAGGATCAGAACAGACAGAGATCATATTGATGAGAGCGATGTTGGGAGGTGGGAGTGAAAAAACACCCATAAGGGCAGGATCTACAAAAAGTCTAGCACCCACACTCTCATACGGAACAGAGGTATGCTCCATGAAAGGCACGTTGCCATTGGAAGAAGAAGAATCGAAGAAGGACAACTGGTTTACCGTGACAATTTTCCTTTGATGGGGAAAATGAAGGGCACAAAATAGAGATGAAGTCACGGTTCGCATGGCATATGTCCAGCTTCATCCCAAGAGGAGGTTGTAAGTTAAACTCGCATCAACAACTTCGACCTCAACTTCAATTGTCTTCCCTTCCAGGGTAGTAGGCAGACGTGGGAGGATACCATAAGGACGAGAATCTCTCCCATCAAAGGCTTCCAAGGTATTGGGAGACTGACTCAGGGTTGGAGAACCAATAGCCTTCCAACAAGCAACAAACATGATGCAAGTGGAAGTGCCTTCATCAATAACAGTGCGGTGAATATTCTTAGAATTGATGATGACTTGAATAAGGAAGCGATTTGGTGAGGCAGTCTCGGTACATGATTATCCAAGTCAAAAGTGATCAAATCCGAGTCGGCCGGGTCAATGCCACCAATGGCTGATAGCAAAGACTTCCTCTGGGAGGGACCGCTCTGGAGGACTTCTAATGCGGACATAGCTGAAGGAGCTTGGGCTAAGTCCTCAACGATGCTATAGTGTTGTGCAGCACGAGTATTAGGGTTGTAGGAAGACTTCCGGAGCATTCCTTTGGGAGGAGGTCTAATGACTGACTCAGTACTAGGTCGCTCGATATGGAGCGGACCAGTACTGGACGAAGGAATACTAGAGGGGACAACAGTGTCCTTCCCGGCGGGCGAAGGATATTCTTTTGACCGTGTACTAATATGGATGGGAATTGTCCCAGCCATAAAGACTTGAGAGCTGAAGTTGGAAGAGGATTGAGATGGATCAGCCACCATTTGAGTCGGTTGCGAGAGAAAAGGCTCTTTGAGCACAACAAGAGTCCCAGGGGTGCCTTTTAGCAAATGATTAACTTCAGACTGCCTAGGGCAAGCTTTAGTATAGTGATCCTCGTCGCAAATGAGACAATGATACTTAGGCTTGCGTTTGGCACCTTCTTTGGCCGGAGGCTTAAAGGGGTCTTGCTTTGGTTGATCAACTTTATTCTTTCCTTTTCCCTTCTTCCTTTCGAAGTTTTGTCTGCCACGGTGGACTGAACGACGTTAACTTCGGAAGTTTTACCAAGATTGGGTGAAGCCTGAGAAGCATTTTCGTTTGGAGCATTAGACTTTTGCTTCGCAGGGTTTGCAGAAGATTTTTTGGAGGACGCATTAACGGAACCGATGACACCGTCAACAGATGGCGTTGACGGAGCTTTGGAAGTTCCGGGTCGCGAAGCATCAGGCAAATAATCATATACGTACCGGACTGGGAGTAAAGCAAGTCAAGATACTGAGCACGCGCATTAGCTTGCTCTTCAGTTACACATGCCCCCATAGCAATATCTCGGGCTATCGGACCGATGAACGAGGTTGTAAACCAGTCAGTTAGAAGCTGGTCGGGGATCCAGAACTTAATCAGACGATGATGCCTCCTCTATTCATGGATAAGATCAGAGATATGCGTGGCCGTGTCTTGCTTCAAGGATGTCAGGAGGTCTGTGCCCATTTCATATCAAATTGGCAACTAAAAATGAGTTAAAATGCCATAGCAAGCGAGCTAAAGTCCTGAAAAGTTCCGCGGGCTAGCTCAATATACCATTTTGCGGCAAAGCCAGTGAGAGTCCGTTGGAACAGACGGAGCCGGATGGAATCGTCAAGCCATGAATTAGATGAACACCATAGGTGATAGGTCATGACATGAGCTTGGGGATCTTTTCCAGGCTTACCATCAAACTTGGGACAATCACCGAGAATCTTAGTTGGAACCAGTGGCCAATACGGATTATGAAGAATGGGATCATTTGTCAGTTTGGACACATCTAGCAGTTCCAACGTCGCCAAGAAAGGTAATTGAGGGTTGAAGGACATTTGAGGCCACGGGTAGGAAACAACATTAGAGTTCCATCCAGTTCCCAGTTGCCCCCACTGATTTTGCCCAGACGGATTTGGCCATTAAGGGTTTTGTCTATAGGGATTATAGTTGTAATCGGATGGATGACCCTGGTTTGGACCACCAACAACCCACTGATTACCAACCTGACCAATAGGAACAACGTATGGTTGCTGAAAATTCTGATAAGGGTTAACCTATGGCTGTTGATAATTTTGGTATGGGGCAATTTGAGGTTGCCCTTGGGGCTGCTGGAAACCATATGACGACTTGGCTCCAAACTGTGCCTGGGGTCGAGGCTGCATTTGATAAGTAGGTTGGGTTTGGAAGCCAACTTGAGTTTGAAGACCGGATTGGGTCTGGAGCCCTGACTGGGTCTGAAAACCTGGTGGAGCTTGAGAATCAACGAGCGTTTGAGCACCCGGTTGAGCGAGTCTAGACGGATGTCCTTGCGAAAACTGAGCCTGACCCATCTGGCTAGAAGGTTGGCTTGGTTGACACTGGGGTTGACCCATTTGCCCAGAAGGTTGAGCTTGCTGGGTAACGGGTTGACCTTGCATAACCGAAGGCTGTCTTGACTGACCAGGTGGTTGAGCAGGCTGAACAATTGGTTGGCCTTGTTGGATTTGAGGCTGACCAATTTGTCCAGAAGGTTGACCAGGCTGGATTTGAGGTTGACTTACTTGTCCAGAGGGGTGACCTTACTGGGTACCAGGTTGGCCTTGTTGGATGTAAGGTTGTCCTGGGTTGCTAGAAGGTTGCCCGAAGTAAGTGAAAGAGGAACCACTGAAGGCTGAAGGTTGTCCCTGTAAGGGTTGTCCTTGTGGGCCAACAGGCTGCCCTGGATAAGGTTGCCTGTAATACGACTGTCCGTAAGACGGTTGACCTTGATAGGGTGGACCTTGAAAATTTGAAGGTTGTGCTTGGCCACCGTGATAACTGGTCGGATCCCAAGCAACAAATAACGGAACCGAAACCTCAATCGCACGCTGAGATGGGATGGGTCTAGGGTGATAAATATGGGCTCTTTGAGAATCGTAATAATGAAACGGATTTTGCGGATTCGGATTCTGAAGGGCTTGCAATAACTGGTCATATGCTCCCCTGCCGGAATGGAACCAGAAGAAGGTGGGGCACTATGGGTGGGATTAACAACTCTAGATGCCGATGCTGACGGACCACCATTAGTAGGACCAATTGAAGGTTCGGCAACAGTGGTCACGACTGAAGATGCAGTAATGGCACTGACAACGGGAGTTGAAGAAGCCACACAAACAGTCGGAATAGTCGGGATAGATGTGACAGTCACATTGTGAATTTGGGGTGTAAAAGGTTCTGAGGTTGGAGTGATGGTACGAGACCACATGGAACTCGTAAGGGGAGATCTGGAACTCATGACATCAGCCAAAGCATGGTAACATAAAGGCAATGTGATACCAAGAGGGGTGACACGAAAGGGTGAAGTTTTCGTATGTATAGGAATTTCACCACTTGCCATAAGGGTCTCTTCACCAGAGATGGGGTTCGTCTCATCCATGTCAGAGGAAGACATCGGGACCGAAACACCAGAAGGAGTAACAGGAAATTCTTCTTCGGAAGGCTCCTAGATGGGGTTCCAATGAATATCGTAAAACTCGTCTTCCGGAGCGCGAGAGTTAAGCAGTTGCATAATCAGAATAATAGGAAGAGTATCACTAACAACCGGTACCTCAGAAGCGACAGAAGATGGAGAGCCTTGGTCACTTGGTACGAGAGACGGGATTGGTGATTCCACCATGATGATTTAACTCAAAAGTTCTAGGGAAAAATAGACAAGTAAGGAAAACATTCCTACGCAAACTGAAATGCAATCAAGATTTAACAAGGTAAATGTGAACGTGGTTGAATAAATTTTAAGACACAGGAACATAACTTGACCTTTTCATCGTTAAAGAGTCGAGAAAAGGACAAAAGATGACTCTAGTCGCCTTCGAATATTTAATGAGCGTGAAAGGACAAGTGCTTAGATGAACCTTTTCTTTTAAGGAGTCTGAAAAGGAACGAAAGTGACTACTCTGGAGAACTAGGCAAAAGGTTTACTAAACAACCCGTAAAACTGCATATACACCTTGGTGATCAAATGAAAACCAAGGATGTTTCGTACGACAATCAATCTTCCCAAATGCTGTGTTCGGTGCATTGCGGTTTGCAAGGCGGCAGACACGGCTTCCTATGGATGTAGGATGATAACCTAGTGGGGTCTCCTGATATATACTTGACGATATTGGGAGCACAAGTCCGTACTAGCGGCTATTGAGTCACAGAAGGAGGAACCACCCAACCTTAAGTGAAAGCAATAGTGACTAGGTTTAACGACGCCGGAGCACATCTCTAGCTTAGACCTCTAAATAATGTGCGTTAAGTTCTAATGCGTTGTTAAGTTCATTCAGTTCATTTTAGAGTTGATCTTGAATTAGGTTTCAATTTCCAGGCCCTACCGTATGTATATCAAAAACCCTAGGATGCAACTATAATGAGTAAAGCATCTTTTATTTCGATGAACACCTACTTACAGAAAGTTAGAAAGTTCATTCCCAAACCAAGACAAGCAAATGTAAGCGCTAAGAAATACAATGCGTTAACACACCAATCCTACAGTGCATCGATACTACTAATGATAGATTTAAAGTTTTATTTCCAATTTCTCAAACATGAAAATTTGAAATGCAAATGTACTTTCACTTCCGTATATTAAATGAATGCAATCTTTTGATTTTGATTGTTTTGAATTTAAAGAGACAAACAAGCAAGTGTGAACTGATCGATCCAAACAATTGTGATCTATGCTTGACAACAAAGAAATCGAATCAATATCAAAATTTGGTTCAATAATCGACACTAAAAATCAACCAGCAAGAAACAAGCAATGAAAAAGCCTCAAGCAAATCAATAAGACGGTTGAGGATGAACCTTGGATAGGCAAGCAACCCGGACAGATAATTCAAAAAACTTGAAAGAGCTAGGTCACAAGGCCTAAAAACACAAGATTCACTCAATGAAACCAAAGAGACAGTACCTTTAACCAACAACGATTAAAACAAACTGATGGGCAAGAGGAAGACTGCAGGGGATAAACAAGATTGGTGAATTCAGGAGCTGAAGTTGCAAAAACAACTCACACAGGAATCATCGCGGGTATAAAACCAACAACTAGTGACGATTAGCTAATAGTCGCAGCAACAAAGCGACGTCGTCGCAAGAGTACACCTATCTTCCGCGACGTGCCGATTCTAGGAATCGTTGCGACTGTACGACAAGATTCAACGACGCGCATGTTTACAAAACGAAGACAGGGCGACGTTGTTGCGACTGTTAAGATCTTTTCAGCGACGAGCTCGAAAACAAGGGGAAAAACAAGTAAAAACTCCCAAACAAACACCAGACTCTTTTTCCAGACAGCAAGGGGACTCCCCAGATCGACCCAGGTAACCCAAAACAGTGATGGTTTAACCCCAAAAGTCAAGAGACACTAAATCAAAACCAAACAAAAACAAACAAGAGAAAAAACATACAATGGACTCCCCAGTGGAGTCGCCAACTTGTGAAGTAGGAAAGTGTTCCCTCTGCGGACAGAGGCAACCCCTCTAGCCCTAGAGTGGGTCTAGTCACAACAAAGACAAAACAACAATTGATTTCCTTAAATAGTCATCGTTGGAGGCCTACCTCAAATTGGTGGTTGATGATGTTTCGTTGCGCTGCTCCAGCTTCCGTTTCTTTCTCCTCAATGAGCAATCAACCTGAAAAACCACAAGAAAACAACAGAGCACGTAACCGAGAACAACAATGATCTATTTACTTATAAAGTCAAGAAATCAGAAGCTATCAAGTAAATTGTACACAAGATATAGGAAATCATCATTAATTATATTAGAATGAATCAAAAGCAAAGCTTACAACCAAGTCTTGATGTCGCAAGCCTTCTCGGAGGGTCCAGCCAGTATGTTTCTTCAAGCATTCACTCTCAAGAATGGGTCTCCCAAATAAACAATATCTCTCTCTCACTCACAAGCTTTAATACAAGATTAAGGTGCTTCACAACCTCTTATCAAACTATTAGCAATCCCACATTTGTCACACTCACACCAAAGCTATCTACTAAACTTAAAAGAACTAGTAGCACTTCAACTAAAAGAACTAGCAGATCATAGCAATGGTGAGTGATTTTATAGGAGAAGGAGTCTCCATGAAATGAGGGAAAGGGAGCTTATTCTCAAGGGAGGTTGCACAAAAGACGGAACCACCATCCCAAAGGAGGAAGGGCGACCCAAACTGACCCAACAACTAGCTCTAGAGACATCCAGAAGGCCGACTGTTTGAACAAACTTGCCCAATCTAGATCGTCGCTAGTCGTGAACTAAGTCTCAGCGACGGCACCGCAAGGAGGCAATGCATGCAGACCAATTGTCGCGATAAATAGCTAGCAGTGTCGCGCCGGGCCCTAAAATTCGACCGTCGCGGGAAACAGGTGTACACTTGCGACGGTGTCGCGATGAGAGGTGTACACTTGCGACGGTGTCGCGATGAGATTGTTTTTGACAAGGGATCATCGCGTATATTAAAGGCTTACTCGCGACGAGGCAGAAACTTAGGGAATAAGGGTCAACTTTCAACATCAGAGAGCATTTGCTTAATCTTCTTTCATGAATGGGAAGATATGAACATGTTTATTCAATACATGACACAGCGGAGGGACTGAGATGAGGACAGTGACAAATTACTATGTAACAATGTCGACTCATCTACATGTCAAGTCAACTTATTATCATGGGAAACAACTATAAATAGACCACTCGACCTCATTTCATAGCAATAAATTTTGTTCAAGGTTTGAAGTTAGTAAATGGTGTGAAGGTCAGCGAAAGGGAGCCTAATAGTCAGCGAAAAGAAGGGAAGGAAGAACAAAGTCCCTAACATTGTTTTGGCTTTGTTTTAAGGGCTAAAATTATCCAAATGTGCGAGGAATCTTTGTTGTTCAAATTGCAGAAAGAATCCGAAGTACCATAGTCAGATTTGAGGACAAATCAAGGAGAAAGTCAAGGTGATACTAGAGCCGAGTTCAAGGAGAAGAAGTCTCCTTCTAGACCAAGGGGAAACAAGGGTCTAAGTTGGTATGCCTTTATTAGCTAGGGTCCACAGTCAGATTTGAGGACATATCAAAGAGAAAGTCAAGGTGATACTCAAGTCGAGTTCAAGGAGAAGTCTCCTTCTAGACCAAGGGGAAACAAGGGTCTAAGTTGGTACATCTTCATTAGCTAGGGTTTTTGATTGAGGACCGAAAGTTGCAGGTTTGTCCCTAGGAACCGAGACCCAAAGAGATAGCCGAGAAGGAGGAAGAAAGTCTATTGTTGACACAAGGAAGAATGAACTCATCAAGGAAACTTTGTGACTTGGTCTTGGAGAGGCAAATAGGTCAAGGGTCTTGGTTTTGGTTTTCGTCAATTGAAGTCTCTATAAGAAGAAGAATTTGTTTGGGTTTTCCTCTCAAGTGGGAGAGGTTTTGGCCCTGGCTGAAAGCCTACATTTTGTGTCTCTTGTCTCTTTATGTTTTATGCATTGGTAGCTGTTTGATGAAGAACACTAAAATAACATAAATAAAAGAAGATTCTAATCTAAGAAGTAAAAAGCATTCACAGGTAGTTATCTAAAGAAGAGAAATAACTTAATATTGACACCTTAGATTTCTCAATAGTGACCACCAAGAGGAGCCCTTCTAGGGTCGCAAAAGTGGAGGAAAGTGCTCCTAGAGCCCACAACTAGGCTAGAAAAGCCCTAAAAAGGCTAGTGGCTAGCCCAAAGGGAACTCAAACCCCTAAAAATGCAAATTCTCATTGCAAAACCACTACAAAAGGCCTCCTAAGGTTAGCGACTTCCTTCTTTGGTTGAGCGTTTAGTTTCTGGAAGCTGGAGAGGCTAGATCTTACCCTCAAGGGCATAGATCAACCTTCCTCTTTTGAATGAATAGCCCCAAAAATAATTGTTGCTTCAAACCCTTGAGCTATCACCTACACAAATGAAAAGAAGAAGACCCAAGATCCCAATATATACAAAAATTTGAATAAAAACCCCGAAACCTCAATAATTATTTACAAAAATTCAAATATAGACCAAGGTTAGATTTATTTACAAATATTCACAATTTACAAAATTAAAATATTTGCTCTTATTAGCAGATTAGATCTTTAAAACCCCAGTAATAAACTTGAAATAATCTTGAGAAAATAGAATTTTAAAATTTTTGAGTGAGAGCAAAACCCTCTTGCATGGAAAAATCATTAGATTAAGACCTGGACCCAAAGAAGGGTGTGATCCCCTCACGATCAATGAACTTGGAGCCTAAGGGCTGGAGCAACCTGTAACAATGCACTTCCAATGATAGATTATTAAACAAGAGGGGCTTGATTGATACATTAGATCATTAAGCCTGGAGATACCTGCTAGACTTCACTAGATATAGAGTATTTACTCTCACCCAACACCTAAGGCAAGATACCTATACCAATAATTGTTCTGTCGTGCAACAATTGAAAAATAATCAACAATATTATAGCTCAAAGCATATCAAATAAACGTCCAACACATACCTTTAGATCAACAAACGAGATACACCTTGAATTGAAGCCCAAAGACTTTTTATTAAGTGCAAAAAATATCCAGCAAAGCATCGCTCGGTTATAAATGATTTTCAATATTATCTAGACTCAAAGATGACGAGAGGAGCTTATTAGCTTCCTTGTATAGAAAATGAGAGAATAGAACCCCTCCAAGTGGAGATAACGACTAATTGGCTTGATCCTTGTCAAAATAATCTCATCTGTTGATCTTCCTTCGAAAATAACTTGATCCCCAATGTCGATTTTTTATTTTTGATGAAAAATTCGAATTTCTCTTAAAACCTCTTTTTTATTAATCGTAAAAAAAATATTTTGGATTGATATCCTCAAAAAATTCTCTTTGACTTAACCACCAAGGTCCAAGGGGTCAAATTTTCTTAGGGGTCCTCCAAAATTTAATTCTTTTTTAACCCACGAATTTTTGATTATTTTCCACTTGGAGAGAATTTTATTTCTCTCAAATTATTTGTTTGACTCAAAATTAATTAATTTTCTGGCTTATAATTTTTATATAATTTTGCCATAAAATTTAATTAAATGACTAGAGGGGATTATTATTTTTTCCATCCGGAAATATTTTAGCCATGGTGTCTAACTATGAGTAACTATGCCCTAAAATATTTTTACATCTAGATATTACAAATTAATTCAACCCTTAGAAGGGGAAATACACATTTAGACATCGACCCTCAATACACTACCCAATTCTGCGACACAATATGATCTAATATGAAACCAAGTGTGTTTTTAATAAAATAATTTAGCCTTGGTGACTAACTACGAGTAACCATGTACTAAAATATTCCTAAACACACTTTTATGTAGACTCGATAAGCACTAGGACTCACCTAAGATCTTGTCAATGAATTCCACCTTTGCTTTGGGGTTATAACTGGAAGAAAAACTATGTCGATTATCTGAGTTTACAAACACACATAATTTGGGGAGGTTAAAAAACTTCCTAGGATGAAATCCTTTGACAAAAATCATAGGCTTACCTAGGTGTTGCTACATGGCTTAATGGTCATGCTAGCATCATTTACAATAATTTTTGCAGAAATTGGGTTTCCAATGATACAACTGGAAGCTAAATGATGACATTGATCCTTGAAAAAAATTGTTTGCCACTTTGTACTCTGCTTCTTGGACTGTTGACAAATTGTGGTCAACAGGTCTCGTGTTTTCTTATGCCGAAGGCAAAAAGCACTAGGAAACACCTCCTTGGTACCTTTTTCAACACTCCCCCTTACCGAGGAAGGTGTTTCTCACCACTCTCATCTTGTCCTTGAAATAGACATGCTTACCTCTTGGCAGGAACTTGGTGAGAATGTCTGAAACCTTCTTTTCAATGGATATCTACTCAAGCTTCACTGCTCCTCTCTAAACACAATCCCAGATGAATTGATACTTGATATATATGTGCTTTGACCGGTCATGAAATACTAGATGCTCTGCGAGTTTAATACAACTTTGATTATCATAATATATCGTAGTTGGTCTCAGCTTTTGACCAAATAAGCCACACATCATCTTGCGAAGCCAAGTAGTCTCGCAACTGGCTTGACTAGCTGCAATGTACTCGACCTCCGTGGAAGTCAGGGTCACTGGTCTCTGCTTCTTGTTGAACCACGATACCACTGTTGAACCCAACATGAAACAACATTTAGATATACTCTTCCTGTCATTAGCACTCACTACCCAGTCGAGTTTGTACAACCTGTCAAGCTGACTCCATCCCCCTAGATATAGTCTGGTCCATAGTCCACTGTGCCCTATAGGTATCGTAACACATGTTTTGCAGTGAACCAGTGCATTCCTCCTGGGATCTATCATAAAAAAACTCAAAGTGTTGCCTACGAAATAGATATCCAGTCTAGTGTTAACTAGATACATCAACAAACCGATCCACTAACAATATAGGATGGGGTCTACCAACTCGAAATCAAAAGCACGTAACTTCTTCTAGTTGGCGATCATCGGAGTAGCCATAGGTCTGAAATCCTCCATACAAAATCTCCTCAGTATGTTTCCTGCATACCTGCCTTGGCCCACGAAGATATGCCCATCCTCTTGCCAAATCTCCAACCCCAAAAAATAGTGCATCAGTCCCAGATCAGTCATGTCAAACTTTGAAGCAAGATCTCTCTTGTAGTGTTGTTAGAGCAATTTTAGGCAACAATGGTATGTTCTATGCTTTGGAGCAATTTTACTTCAATTTCTTTATTAGCGCAGTATCATTATTCAGATTAACAATCACATCAACATGATATTAAAATGTAGATAGAACATAAACATAAATAGTAGAAGACAAGCCAAGACAAGAAGACACAAGATGTGGCACCAGCCAAGGAAAATCTCCAATGTGGGGAAACCCTTGATCAAATCTTCTTTTAGTCTTCAATAGTTCAGTAGAGAGAGATAGTACAATTTACAAATATTATAATTTATAACAACAGCAAAAGAGCCCTAACCAGAAAAGTCAACGCTGGTCAACAGGGCGGATTTGACCCTCAGCGAAACGTTCAACTTCAGTCAACTTCGGTCTCCAAACAACAAGATAAAACAACCCTCAAAATAGTAAAATTCAGCCTTGTCAAAGTCGGTCAAACAACCCACTTGTAGTTAGCCCTAGCTGCAGTTAACACTAGTCAAACTGTCCAGAAATTCGGTCTCCTGAAATTTCAGCGTCCTGAAATTTCGACCTCCTGAAATTTTGCTTTCTTGAAATTTCGGACATATGGAGAGAGAGAGGTCCACAAATCCGTACCCAATCAATGAGGAGAGAGAGAGAAGTGTGAAGATGAGTATGTCCAAATGAGGCTAAGGTATCATGTATTTATAGCAAATGTTGAGGATGAATAGACGTGGCTGTTCGGCTTCTGATGTAGGAATTTACAGGGTAAGTTCCTCAGACAGAACACCAAGGGACACCGCTCACAAACAGATCACAGATCAATACACCCGTATTTTTGACGTGGTTAAAACCCTCAAAGAGGGAAACAGTCCACGGCCTGAGCCAACGCGGCCACTTCAGGCAATTTATTAATAAAAGAATGAAAATTTATATAAGCTTCTCTCATGAACAGTTAACCTACAAATGACCCTCCATGCTCTTTAAATAGAGAGCATGGACCAATCGGGTGTTAAGTGACGGATCAAGTGTCGGTAATACCGAGGAGAGAATGAACCATCAGATCACTACATATCGTGACCATCGGATTGTAAGTTACAAAAGTACATAGTAAAGCAACACACTTTACCTAACTCTACATTAGACCAAGTTATACTTAACTATTTCCTATGTGTCGGAATATCCTAACATCCCCCTTAAGAACAACTTGGGATAGGATTGAAGGATTTACAAATATGACACAATAGGAGAAGGAAGGAGGCACTAGAGCCTATCCCCCCTTAGTGACAACTCCCTGAACTCCAACCATAAATCGAAGTTTAGTAAACTTCGCCTTTGTGAGAGCCTTTGTAAAGATGTCTGCAACTTGATCATCTGTTGAACAATATTGCACTTCAAGAATATGGTCATGAATGAGCTTTCTGATGAAGTGCATTTGTAGTTCAATGTGTTTGCTACGCTGATGTTGAACTGGATCTTTGCATAGTTGAATGGCACTTTGATTATCACACCAAAGTGTAGTCGGATGCTGCTGCTGAAAGCTAAACTCTGATAGGATCTGTCGGAATATCCTAACAGTATTACCCCTTAAGGATGGATCATTTCATTGCTCATTAGGGTTGGGACATGCAATGGTTCCTTTTGATGATGTAATGGAGCAACATGTGCTTAGGAACTGGTTGATGGCCATACATAGTGAGATAGAGCTCATGCTAGGCTTTTGCCCACGTGCTAATTTGTATGTCTTGACCATTTTTTGCATTTTGATATTTTCTTTTGATTTTGTTTTGTGGCCATGATATGCTCTTTTTGTTTCTTTTAGTTGCATCAACCTCCTAGGGCAAAGTTTCTAGTCCCTATCCGGGTATGTGGATGGATGAGTGCCAAATCCCAAAGAACCAATGGTCAGTTGAACCCGAAGAATGGAGGTGGAAAATGGGGCTTGTGGTGTATGATGGAACGCGGTAAGTATGACATAGGGATAGTTGGAACTATGCTATCTCAATCAGGGCTTCCCAAGTAGTGCCCCTCCTATACCCATCGTGCCATTAGGGGAGGTCCCACTGGAATAAGATCGAAGATTAACCCACCTTTTAAAGTGAGAGAACATTATTACAGTCAAAGCCCATCCTTCTTCCAGATCACCGCATAATCCATATCAAATGCCCAAAAACAAACAAGCATAAGCACTCAAATTGCAAAATGAGCAAAGTACCTTTTGAGTAAAAGCTATGTCACAAGGTTTGTCGAACTTTAACCTTGAGGTTCGAATTTTGGCGAACCTTAAAAAAAATTTGAGGTTCGGCGAACCTCATCGAACCTCATAGCCATTGACCAAGTGGATAGATCAAAACTCATAACCTCATGTCACAACTTAAGCTTGTAATTTATCCTTATAGGGTCCATGTCCGTGATAACATTTTTGATGTTTTATGATGTTGATTTCTTATTATTTTATCCTATAATTCGTTATATATATATATATATATATATATATATATATTATATATATATATATAAACAAACCTAATGGCGAACCTCATCATAAAATTGAACTCAAACCTAACCTAATCATTGCGAAACCTGAACTCGAACCCGAACCATGTGACATTGAGTGGAAGCCCACCTTCGTCCATGTGCCCTTGCCAAATGGATGAGAAGCATATGGCCGATGCAAGTGGTGGAGATATATGGCATATTGTTAGCTAGTGGTGGCTGTTAGGAGCTGTTGGCTGCATGGATAACTGATTGATTGTCAAAAATAGGAGAAAAGATTTCTCCTATGCGGTTACCCATTTCAGTGGGCAACAAGTCACATAGTAATGATACCCTCTTAAGGATACAACTGAGATGGTCCACACACACCTAAGTGTATCAGGTCCAAAATCCCTTTGGCCCCTAGTGTCGCTGCTCAGAAAGCTGGTCTTTGCGTACTCGCCTAGTGTGCAGCCCTTGCAAAACTCATGCCACTCGACCTTAAGCTTTGGCATTACCTTAAGATTTGGCATTCCTATCAATTTCGCTGTCTTGGATTCTTGAGCCAAATGTATACTTTACCCTCCTTAAAGGTTATGATGTAACCTTTGTCCTCCAAGCTAGCAACTGAAATCAGATTCTTGGTCATGCCCAAAACGTACATGTCCTCCACCAACAAGGGTTTGCCAAACTCACTCTGAAACTTGACTGTGCCAATGCCAGCTGCCTAGTTCTTGGCATTGTCTCCAAGTTCTATGTAGAACCCATCTCCTTTTCCTTCAAGTTGGTGAAGTACTCCTTGACTCTCGTCATTGGCAAGAAGCCCTGCTATCAATATACCACATGCTCGTGACAATTTAGCTTGAGAGACAAGCAATGAGTGAAAACTCATTCTCAAACTTTATTGCAAACTCGTCCACTTGTGCAGTAGTGACAACTTGCTTCTTCTGTTTGCCTTTCGTCTTGTTAGGGCACTAGCTGGCGAAGTGTCCTGGCTGATGACATGCAAAACACTTGTTCTTACTTAGGTCCTTCTTCTTCACACCTTTTGAAGATGACCCATCACTTGGCCCCTTCTTGACCTTAGTCTTACCCTTGCCTGCTAGGGCAAGATTCTCCTCTTCTTTGAATCTCTTCTTCTGGTCACCACGCTGAACTCCCTCTCAAATTTTCTCCTGGATGAAATTGTCCCACATCCTTTCTCAAGAGTGCAGGGGCTCTCGGCCAACAATACACTCGAAACACCTCACATTGTTTCGTAAAGCCATTCCGGACTATACACACTAGCTCAGGTTCTGGGATTGTATCCCCAACGATTGCCATTTTGTCCCTCAACTGCGTTATCCTGGTAAAGTAGGTGGCTACACCCTCATCCTTGGACACTCTGATGCTGTGAAGCTTGTCCCGCAGGACCATCTAACGACTCTGATAGTCGCTTTGGTACAACTTGATGAGTGCATACCGCGTGTTCTTAATAGTACCTTTCTCCAACAGATGGGGTATCATGTGGTCTTTGACTCCATCGAGAATAATTCTCTGCGCCTTGGCCTCTTTAACCTTGTGAAGGTCTAGAGCAATCGGATCTGAATTAGGTGGAGTAACTGTTGTATTAACAAAGTTCCACAGCATTTTTCTCCTTGAAAATTGTTGTGATTTGAACCCTCCACTGAAGATAGTTTGAGGAGCCTTGTTCTCTATCTTCGTACTGAATGCTGGTGGCCATGGAAGAAAACCCTAGAAGCTTGTTCGCTGAACTTTGATTACTTGAACTGGATGAGAGGTTTTTTCAGAAGCTGCTATCTGAGGGTCATGTGAGGCTGCTGGCTGGAAATCTGCATCAATGGGAGAAATTTTTTCTCCTATATTTACCCCTGTACATGCATGGGTAACAGATCCACAGCAGATAAGATAATTATATGAATGTCCAATGAATGGCTAAAAAAGAAGGTGAATGGGATTGAAGAAACCAATACAATCAACAATAAACACCTGTGGTAGTGCCTAGGGCCAATTTGAGAACATACTATAAGCTGCTTGCTAATGCATGAGAAAATTAAAAAGGAGATAGGTCAATTGATGTCAGAAGGAAGGGAGAGAATAAGCAGGCGCTAGATATAAATGGGGCCCTAACTCAATATCCACATCATAGATGGAAATACGGTTAGAAGAGAAGAAATTTCTTTGTGCCCTTGCTGATTGTCTTACAAGAGAAAGTAATTATATGAATTAAACTCACTAGACATGAAATGAACAGCCATGGACATGGAAAGTGCAATAAAGCATCAATGTCAACACTATGAAGGTATAAGCTTGTAAAGTGTATTAAAACCAGAGTTTGGTTAGTTAGGACATCTTCTTCAAGAATCTAGTAGAAGTTAGAAGATTTATATGAACTTTATCCCTTATTTCTTGAACCTCGCTGTACTTTACTGTTGCTGTACATTTTGTTTTAGCAGATTTATGTGGGTGAATATAGACTTGCAATTTTTTTTTTGGTTGGGTTTTTGGGTCATTCTTTAGGTTTTCTTGACCCTTTGTTTAAATTCCATGTAATTAGACTTTTGTATGGAGAATTATGGTCCCAAACTTGTGCTTATTTGGGGAATACATGTTAAGAGATGCATGGTTGCACGCATCTATTGAGTTGATGTTGGGTTGGGTCTATTATGATTAGTGTTCAAAAGGCCAATTGGTGACTGGGGATGAGCCTAAGAGCTAGTTATCACCATCACTGAAGGGCTGCGATGTTCAGATTCTTTCTGCATCAGGGTTAAGTTCAGAGATTGTTATTCTGTTTGCATGCTTAAATAGAAATTTCCTGTTCAGTTGATTGTGTTCAATTTAAATATTTTGATTGAATTGACCAATTACTTTATTTTCTATGTGATTTAATATAGATTTTTTAGTTCAGTTGTGACAAATAGAATGAACTGTCTCTCAATTTAATTGTCTATCATATATCTGCTACTTTTCCTGTCACTTATATCAGTGTGTTTTTAACAGGTACTGGTTGTTTATTTATTAACTGAGATAGCAAAAGGGAAGAATTCATTGTGGTATCCTTATTTGCTGCAATTGCCACACAACTATTATACGCTAGCCAGCTTTACTGATTTCCAAGCTCAAGCTTTGCAGGTTTACCTTGCTTCCTGTAACATTTTTATATCAGTTGTTCTGGAAAAGATCTTTAATGTAATGTTGATATCCAAGGCTCCGTGTTATAGAATTCATTCAGTTACGTAATATATTAAAATATTTCTTAAATAGTTTAATGACAATGGAATAATCCAGGTTGAGGATGCTGTGAAGGTTGCACAAAGGGTTATTTTAGGGGTACATCAAGAATGGAAGGAGTCACAAGTTTTAATGCATGAAGTAGGATTAAAACGCCGATTCGCAAATTTCAAGTCATGGCTTTGGGCCTTTGCTACCGTGAGTGAGTGGCTGTCTTGACACTTATTTCATTATTTCTGTAACTTTTGGAATCTAGTATCTCAACATTGGCTTCCTTTAATCTGTATAAAATTGATTTCACAATGCTTTGATGTTGATAGGTATCTTCCCGTACATTGCATGTCCCATGGGATGATGCTGGTTGCTTGTGTCCAGTGGGGGATTTGTTTAATTATGCTGCTCCTGGAATTAATATGGAAGTTGTTGAAGATACTGTTGCTGAGAAAGAAGTTTGTGGTTCGATGTGTTTCCGGGAAAAGAATTATGAAGGCAAACATTGTTCCTCAACCTTCGTTCCTGTGCATTGTGAAAAAGAATATTTACTAAACCAAGATAGAATTAAGGAAGTGTCTCAGAGCAGTGGATGTAATGGCTTGAATAAAAGGTTGACTGATGGTGGATTTGAGGCAGACGTTGGTGCATACTGCTTTTATGCAAGGGAGCGATATATGCAAGGAGAACAGGTTATTTTTCCATCATATATCATCCTATTATCGATTTATCTATTTGAATTGCTAAAATCTATGTGACGTTACAACTAGCCATATAACCACTCATGTTGCTTATGTTGCTTGACCGGCAGCTAGTTTTAGCCACGTGTAGCATATATCTCATATTTTCCTGTTAGTGGTCTGTCCAAATTTTGCTGCTTTCTTTTTGGAAATTATCCCAATTTTGTTGTCCAGTTTCTGTTTTGTTTTTTCTTGTACTGATCTGCACGGAATAATGTGGAAAGTTTTCTTCCTACATTCTATTTCCATTGGTGGTTTGAAATAAATTTCCCTTGTTTTCAACGTGACACTGAAAGATAAACTTGTAGTTGTTCAGTTAATCTATACTTTCAATGGAGTATGAATTTTGGTATGGCTTCTATTAATTGGGCCCAAAGCATGTGGATGTGTTGTCACCTTGGAGAACAAGTCCTTTTGCATTTTTCGGTCCCTAGAGGATAGGGGGATACTGGGAAAAGTCTCCTTTGCTGTGGGGATGCCCCTACAGAATAGGGGACATTCCTTCTTGTTTCTGGGATGTCCTTGACATCTGTCCATTGTCCTGTATATGTTGAAAGGTCTCCAAGATAATTGGTGATGAGACATAATCACTTTTAGGTGGTTTAGTCTAGGTATGTTCCAAAATTATTTTGTAATCTATGCATTTGAATTTTGGACTATTGTATTTTTCGTTTTCTTGTATTTCCAATATAGACATGTGAGGAATGCTATAATGGGAAACTATGTCAATTTTAGGATTGCAAAATTTTGTTTATTTCAAAACTTTATCTTCAATACTAATATTAGATTTTTGCTGGACTAGTTTCTTATGGGTGTGATGGAGCAAGTTCCCCCTTCCCCAATCTGGAAGAGATTTGAAGCAATGTAGCTAGCTTACAACATTCCATTCAAAGTCCTTCAACTAAGGATCTACAAGGGGTGTTTACCTATTCTGCCAAAGTCACCCAGGATTTGCATCTGAGCCCAATTTCAATCGCAAGCACATCGAATGACAAGTGTGGGCACAAGCTAGAACAGCATAGTAGAGACTTGAACCTTGGTGAGGGCAATCACAACACCCTACGTTCATTGACTGAACAAGCCACCGTTGACAAGATTAATTTTGTCTTCAAGAACAATTTATTCTTCAAGTTAGTCTTTATCAGTAGTGTACAATTATAGCACAAATCTGGTACTGTTACCCACAAATAAGTGGGTAACCCATGGAAGATATTTTCCTCCTCCTTGGACAGCTGGCCAACCAACAATCCTATTGATCAACACATGACATGATGCTGTAGACCCTCCACATATTGCTCCGGTCAGATTTCTTTCTCCGCATCTGGCATTCCTTCTTGAAGGAAGGTGGATTATCCATCGACAGGTACTTTAACCATTTTGTAATCAGTTGCTTTTCCTTAGTGTTTTGGGGCATACTAATATAAATCAAGGGGTGATTTGGATGATTGACTGATCTCTATTATATTCTCATTCCCTCACTTCACCTAGGAGGTTAGTCTTTTACTCTAGTCTAGTGGGATCTCCTCTGAGGCCTTAGGGCTATAGGAAGGACACTACCGGGGAGGCTTTAATTGAAGTAGCATGCCCATAATATTCCATACTTACCACTTTCCATCTTTTCCTCTATTCCATGTCCATTCTTCTAGCCTGTGGTCATTGGTCATGGGAATTGGCACCTTCTCATCCTTATCCTTGAGTCTGGGTTGGAAAACTTTGCCCTAGAGGTTGATGTAGCTAAACGAATGATAGAAGCAAAAGAAATCCACAATGAAATAAAAAGATAAAATGCAAAAGATGGTTGGGACAAAAATTAACAGGTGGGAAAAAGCCTAACATGAGCTCTACCTCCCTCATGAGCCATCACCTGGTTCCTAGAGCACTTGATTCTCCTTCCATAAAAAGGAACCCTTGTATTGTCTCAACCCTGATGAGTGATAAACCACCTCATCATTAAGGGGTAATAAATGCTAAATCTCTCAAATGCAAGCTTAAGCTCCTGAGTTGTGCACCCATATCAAAGCATTATCATAAAAAGTAAAAGGTGCACCGAAGAGGTGGAAGAAGCAGGCTGAGGAAATGGGGTAACTCATGCCAACACTATTGCTCCCTCCATACATCTATACACTCACGACCTTGGACCACCATTAGCTGGTCACTTGGCTATGGAACCTTGCCTTGAAGTCTTTTCGACTCCATTACCACCATCTACATAGGCACCTATGGATTTATTAGTTAAGTTGGGACCTATCACTTCTCCTTGGGGCTAGAAACACCTAATAGGGTTATCCATCTAGCTATCCCTAACATAAGAGAGGGAGCATTTATACGAGACTCAGTTTAGTTAGATATTTGAAGGTGATCTTTGTGTGAAGTGTTGGTTGTGACCCTAACATTAAGTATTGTTGACTATATTGCATCTATGGTTTTTGTTACCTAATGATTGTTGATTTATACCTTATCTGGTGGATGTTTTGTCTAGTGGTTCATATCACAACAACAAAGGCTTCTTGAGGTGATTGCCCCACCGCTTCAGCAGAGTAGCAGAGGTCGTACTATCTAGTGTGGAGAGAGAAATTTATTGATGCAAGGCAAACTGCCTAAAGGCAGTTTAGCTTCATCTTTATAATATTAATACGTGGCCTTGTGGGTTATGGGCTCACACTTACATCAAAAGCCTTTACATTGGTGGATTTTAACAAAAACTCGACCAATCACCAAATAACGGAATAACACATAACCCGCCAACGAACGTCTTTCCCACTTCGAACGCACAAGATTTGACCCCAAATAAAATAAACCTGCGTCCATAAACTTCTCGGGTCTGCTCAGGCCGTTAACCAGCACGCACTTCTCCGCGTGATCACTGTCCAATCACGAACCAATGAATGGTCCCGATCGTCGGAATTAATGAGGGTTTAAGCCCGTTGAATAAACCTTCATCGCGTTTGATTTTGAATTAAGTCCCGTGCACTTAAACCACGCGATACGCGTCCGATCGCTTTTAAACAGACAACCCGATCATCTCCAAACTTCAACTCAATTAAATCTCGGTCAATAAATTCATCAGGTCCGTTTTCTGGAAACCGCTTCCAGTTTTGAGGTTGCGCGAGAATCCACTTACCACCATTGGGAAACCGCTCTTCCGTTTAATGCTTGCTCTTCTTAACCACGCGAAGACCATAGTTCTACGGATCTATCAGTTGGACGCTTTAGATCTATTCCTCCGCCATTCTTCTTCCGCCATTAATATCTGTTGATATAAACTGATCCGACGGTTCCCGTCGTCCTATTCAGTCGACTCACCTCTGTTGACTTGTTTTGTTTATTTGTGAAATTGCGTTAAACACAAAGTTATCTTTGCCATACAACAACTCACTCATGATATCGTATATCAGTGGATCGCCATCGATCCTGAAAGTGATTGATGGTCGATCAATAAATCTGCAACACTGAATTTCATTCTTTCAACACAGACATCTAAACTATAGGTAAACAGACACATGAAATCCACATAACACACATATTTATATTATACAGAATTAGATTACACTCTAAGGCATTACAGCCTTAGGTAACAAGTTCTCCTTCAACTACGTTGTATCCAATCTCCCTCTTTCTCACAACACAGACTCTCTTTATATAAGAAATTACAAAAGTCGTGGATCATCTAAGATCCACGATTTCCTCCCACAATCGCTCAATCAAATCCCTAAACCTCTCTATACGCTTACATGGCAGATAATTACATTAAATTAAGTCTTCTAGAGACTTATCAATTCCATCAAATTAGCTCTGTTTTAACAAAATTTGCCCCATTTTATAATGATGGTCCACGTTTCCTCTTTCATAGCTCAAAATTTGAATTTTGGTTAAAGGTGGTCAGAGGCTTCTGCATCAGACTCCCAAGGTACAAAAATTTATGACGTCTTGGTCATATGCTTCTCCTTCATCACTTAGGAATTCTACCCACCTCCTCAGTGGCACTGCCTTCATGACCTTTCTGTGAGCTGCAACAAAACCTCTGTAGTAACAGTCTTCTCTGCTACACGATACCTCACCAAGCTTCTCTCCTGGCTTAGTCTTTCAACATCTCTCTGGTTCTCTCTTCTGTGAACCATTGGAACACTCCATGCTCTAGGTTGCTGCAATCTTCTCACCTTCTTCTAAAGACCACAAACTCACCAGTCTTCAACATAATTGTACCTCCTTTCGCACACAAAATCTTCTTTCTTCTTGCAGGAAACCTTTTCCTGCTCTAATACCACTTTGATGCAAGTCAAACTGCCTAAAGGCAGTTTAGCTTCATCTTTATAATATTAATACGTGGCCCTGTGGGTTATGGGCCCACACTTACATCGGAAGCCTTTACATTGGTGGATTTTAACAAAAACCTAACCAATCACCAAACAGGCGAATAACATATAACCCACCAACGAACGCCGGTCCCATTGCGAACGCACAAGACCGGACCCCAAATAAAATAAACCCGCGTCCATAAACTTCTCGGGTTCACTCAGGCCGTTAACCAGCACACACTTCTCTGCGCGATCACCCTCTGATCACGAACCAATGAACGATCTCAATCGTCGGAATTCAACGAGAGTTTAAGCCCGTTGAATAAACCTTCATCGCATCCGATTTTGAATTAAGTCCCGTGCACTTAAACCATGCGATATGCGTCCGATTGCTTTTAAACAGACGACGCGATCATCTCCGGACTTCAACACAATTAAATCTCGGTTCATAACTTCATCGGGTTTGTTTTCTGGAGACCGCTTCAAGTTTTGAGGGCGCGAGAATCCACTTACCACCCTTGGCATACCGCTCTTTTGTTTAACGCCTACGCTTTTTAACCACGCGATGACCATAGATCTACGGATTTGTCGGTTGGACGCTCCAGATCTATTCCTCCGCCATTAATATCTGTCGATCTAAACTGATCTGATGGTTCTCGTTGTCCTATTCAGAGGACTCACCTCTGTTGACTTGTTTCGTTTATTTGTGAAATTGTGTTAAACACAGAGTTATCTCTGCAATACCACAACTCACTCATGATATTGTATATCAGTGGATCGCCATCGATCCTGATAGTGATCGATGGTCGATCAATAAACCTGCAACACTGAATTTCACTCTTCCAACACATACATCTAAACTATAGGTAAACGGACACACGAAACACACATATTTATATTATACAGAATTAGATTACACTCTAAGGCATTACAGCCTTAGGTGACAAGTTCTCCTTCGACTACATTGTATCCAATCTCCCTCTTTCTCACAACACAGACTCTCTTTATATAAGAAATTACAAAATTCGTGGATCATCTGAGATCCACGATTTCCTCCCGCAACGCTCAATCAAATCCCTAAACCTCTCTATACGCTTACATGGCAGATAATTAGTAATTACATTAAATTAAGTCTTCTAGAGACTTATCAATTCCATCAAATTAGCCCTGTTTTAACAGAATTTGACCTGTTTTATAATGATGGTCCACGTTTCCTCTTTCATAGCTCAAAATTTGAAGTTTGGTTAAAGGTGGTCAGATGCTCCTGCATCATTGACTTTGATGATGCAACAATGCCTACCGAGAGCAGAGCGTTGGGCTATTTAATGACTTGTTCCAGAACTTAGATGATGATGCCCTCCTTGAGATTACAAGGGAGGGCTTGTACATCACGTTGGAGCCCCAACACTTGAGATATTTAGTGCTACGTCATGCCTTTCCTCCTTTGAGGGTGACATAGGGTACCTTGGACATGACATGGAGTGAGTTTGGATGGCTTGCACATGATCCTTGAGATACGTCTTGGAGTATGGAGCACTGATTAACCCTTATCTCACCTTTTGGTGGCTTATTGTGCTCATTTGGAGGGTGATGTCATGCTTTTGGAGCTTTTATTCCCAAACATTGTGAAAATTCGGAAACCTCGAATCCTACTTGTTGACCACTACGTGTCAACTACCCATAGCAGTACACCCCCTTTTTCGCAAAAAGGATAGCTCTTGATCGATGTGTCCGTGCCATTCGACTTCCATCATCAACCTGATTGTGTGATGTTGTAAACTCAGTCTGCATGTATAAATTGTAAATAATTTTAGTAGATATGAGTCATGTATGTAAATTGCCTAGGTGGACCTAATTTTCTAGTGATAATCTATGTTCCGGAAGGTTTTTTGTCTCACCGATCCATGATTGGCAGAGTTTTCCTTCAGCATAACCCCAAAGCCGGAATGAATTTTGTTATTAGAATCTTAGGGGAATCCTAGTGCGTTGATATGCTAGATTATAGTTGTGTCGCAGAACTGGGTGGTCTTCGAGGGTCTATGTCAAATGGGTTTTCCCCCTTGAAATGTAAAATTGTAAAAGTCATGATGTAAAGTGTCTTGGGGTTAGAAAATTTTTTAATCCACTCATAAGTCCTAAGTCCTAGGTCCTAGGTGATTTTTCCAAAGGCTAGGTTCGAGGATCCATTTAAAAATAAAAATTAAAAATTGAAAAAATAAATAAATAAAATAAAA
>APFE031027411.1:0-38069 GCA_000404065.3 Pinus taeda | reverse complement strand
AAGAAAAATTATTGGGGTCCAATGTAAGCAACTCATTTTCAAGTTGATGGGCTCTAAGTTCATTTTTGATTCCAAAATCTTTAGTAATCTATTTCAATGCTTCATCAGGAGTATCAAGTTCTGCAATATGGAATCTAAGATCTGGAGAAATAGACATCCCTATCAACCCACGTGCTCGATCTTGCCTATTTTCCCATTTAGCTGCCTTATTTTCATCTTTTGGTTTGGTTTCTTGGCCTGTGGCTATTCTGTAAAGACCTTTACTTCTAAGTAAATCCACAATGTAGGACCACCATTGGAAGTAGTTGGTGCTATCAAGAAAAACTTTGGCATGGACTTTCCATTATTTTAACAGAAACTGAAGCTATATATGCTGAAACTAAGTGTTCCAATGGAAAGATCTCGAAAAATTAGGCTGGTTAAAAAAAACGGCTTCTGGATGAAGAAGTTATGGCTTTTTGAAGAAAAGTTGATGAAGATGCTGACGAAGTGTGGGAATGTGCTGAAATGAAAAATCTGCCCCCTTTTTAAACTTAATCTAATTAATTCAACAAAAAGGAGACTTGAACTCAAGACCTCTACTCTCATAAATTAGCTTTGGACCAAGTGAGCTAAACTAGAAGTTTGAGAGAGAGAGGGAGGGGGGGGGGTGTTTTTTAGTCACTGAAGCTTTGGGTTGCATGCTTGCTTGAGAAAGCTTTTTTTCCCTACAAAACAAAAAACACAAAACCCAACACGGACATACAAAAAAAAAACAAACCTTACGGTTTGAAGTTAGCTTTACCCGGAAACTAAATATTTTCCTCAATGTTTCTGATTTTCCGAGATCACGCTAAGGTGCAGCGGAAAAGAGCATACGGATGAGAAAAATCCTTCCTCTCTGTTTCTGATTTGCCCAGATCGCATAGAGTTGCAGGGCAAAGAGTATACGCAGAAATGAAAGGTATAGATCCGGTAATAAAAAAAGAAGCTAAATAAACTGAAATAATAAACAGAGAGAAAACAACTAGAAACTGCAAATAAACATTGTATACCTCCAGATCTTAAAAATGACGTAGCTAGGGCTACCAGAAACCTTTTCGCGTGAAACGAAAGGGGTTCCTCACTGGAACAGATGCTCCTAACACAACAGAGCAGTCATCTCAGCCCAAAAGCAGTAAAAAACAACAGATCTAGGAAACGACAGTCGAATGCAGTTCTACCGGCTTCAGATTTGGATCACCAACGGACGCGGCCCTCAAATAGCTCTGATACCATGTAGGAATTTATAGGGTAAGTTCCTCAGACAGAACACCAAAGGACACCGCTCACAAACAGATCACAGATCAATACACTAGTATTTTTGACGTGGTTAAAATCCTCAAAGAGGGAAACAATCCACGGCCTGTGCCAATGCGGCCACTTCAGGCAATTTATTAATAAAAGAATGAAATTTTACATAAGCTTCTCTCATGAACAGTTAACCTACAAATGACCCTCCATGCTCTTTAAATAGAGATCATGGACCAAATGGGTGTTAAGCCACAGATCAAGTGTCGGAAATACCGAGGAGAGAATGAACTGTCGGATCACTACATATCGTGACCGTCGGATTGTAAGTTACAAAAGTACATAGTAAAGAAATACACTTTACCTAAATCTACATTAGACCAAGTTATACTTAACTATTTCCTATGTGTCGGAATATCCTAACATCTGAGCCTACATAAGTTTGCTGGCCGACCTTGACAATTTTTCCATAATCAAAATAAATTCATAACTTCATTTGTACATGTTGGAATCGGATGATCTTTAGATCAATCCTACACCTTTCAGAGAGAGGAATCCAAGAAAAATATCAGCTATTATAAATAAGATGACCCATGTAGAGTTTGGTCCTAGTTGCCAATTTTAACACTCCCTTTCAACTAGGGATAGTTCCATCTGCTAATCCATCTGCCAATCTGTACTATCTCTTCCATCAATGCACTACTCCGTACTTTTCTTCTCTGCTCCGCTGAACTATGAAGAAGAAGAACTGATCGAGAATGTATAATACCATTCTCTACTGACTCGAAGTCAGTCCCAAATAAAAGAGTGTCTCATACCACTCTTACTGACCTGAAGTCAGTTCCAATCAAAAGAGTGTCTCATACCATTCTTATTGACCCGAAGTCAGTTCCCATTGGTCCCAAATCAATATTGGTCATCCTAGAAATGGTAGTACGGTAGTACACAATGCGTCCATTGACTGGTTCCTATCCTCATTTCCATACTCATTGGCCAGATGAGAGGTACTTCCCATGAGTCCAAGATTGCATGGGTAGAATGTCTCAGCAGGAGAAGGATGAACCACTCATCTTGCCTACATGTAGCCAAGGGGTATCACAGGAGAAGGCTGAACCACTCACCTTGTACACAACAAACCACTAGGGGAAGGCTGAACCACTAACTGTATGGTTGCTCATCGCTCCAAGAAGTAACCCAATCCCCTCGGAGCTCCCAGAGCTCAATGTCCATATCATATAGGATCCTCAGAAGAGGGTCTCTCCACGACTCCAAGTCGTTCTCGGAAGGCTAAGAACTTGACCTTCCCAAGGGGCTTTGTCAGAATATCGTCAACCTGCTCATCAGTCCTAATGTGATGGAGCCTTATCGCTCCTTGTTGTACCATATCCTGGATAAAATGGTACCTGCTATCTATGTACTTGGAGCGATCATGAAATGCAGGATTCTCTGATAATCAGATCCCACTTTGGTTGTCCAAGACTGCATGGGTAGGATGTCTCAGCAAGAGAAGGATGAACCACTCATCTTGCCTACATGTAGCCAAGGGGTATCATAGGAGAAGGCTGAACTACTCATCTTGTACACAACAAACCACTAGGGGAAGGCTGAACCACTCATCCTATGGTTCCTCATTGCTCCAATAAGTACCCCAAGCCCCCCAGAGCTCCCAGAGCTCAATGTTCATCTCATACAGGACCCTATAAGAGGGTCTCTCCACGACTCCAAGTCATTCTTAGAAGGCCAAGAATTTGACCTTTTCCAGGGGTTTGTCAGAATATCGGTGACCTGCTCATCAGTCCCAATGTGATGGAGCCTTATTGCTCCTCGTTGTACCATATCCCGAATAAAGTGGTACCTGGTATCTATATGCTTGGAACGATCATGAAGCATGGGATTCTTTGATAATCAGAAACCACTCTGGTTGTCGCAGAGGATCACGGTGGTTTCCAGTACATGTCCAAACAGCTCACTGAAGAACTTCCTCAACTAGTCAACTTCACAGGAGGCCATACTAGCAGCTATGTATTCGGCCTCGGGGGTGCTTAAGGCAACCAATTTCTGCTTCCTGCTCATCCAGGATATCGAAGCAGAACCCAAAGGAAAACAACTTCCAGAAGTGCTCTTGTGATCCACGACACTTCTAGCCTAATCAACATTAGAATAACCATGCAGCCTCACATTTCCGACAGTGTATCTCAGTCCATGAGTGATTGTGCCCCGAAGATATCTCAAAAGATTCTTGGCGGCAATCCAATGTATATGATGAGGCTCAACCATGTACTAGCTCAATGTGTTAACTGCAAAACATATGTCTGGATGCGAGTTCACCAAGAACATCAGTGCTCCTATGAGTTGATGATACTCATAAGCATTTCCCAATTCAGGTCCAGCAACACTACCACATAACTTCTTAAAGTTAAGTTCCATCGGAATTGTCACAGGCTTGTAGTCCACCATCCCAAATCTTTCCAATCTCTTCATAACATATTTTCCTTGAGAGAGGAAAATTTCACCTAGCTTTGGCCAGATCTATAACCCTAGGAAATAGTGCATCGGTCCTAGGTCCTTCATCTCAAATTCAGTAACCAACTCCCTCTTACATTTGTGAATGAGAGGGTGTGCACTTCCATCAACTCCATGCTTGATTTTGTTGAGCCACTTAGAGGTGACAACCGATTTGTCTTGGGGTCTAGGGACCACATCCCAGACATCATTCTTCATAATTGACTCGTATTCGTCATTCATAACATCCTTCCATACTTGATGCTTTACGACTTCTTTGAATGATGAAGGCTCATTTTGAATGATAGTGCTCATGGTGGTCAAATATCCTTGAGACTTGTTCGGTTTCTTGCTTTCACAGAAAGTCCCCCTTGGTGCAATGTGTCTCTCGTCATCTTCGAAGGTCTCTTTTTGGAGGAGGAGGGCTCATGAGGAGGAGGATCAATAGGATCCATAGGTTCATCAACATCAGGCATCGTTTCATCTTCTTTTGCACCTTGATTTCGGTGTCAGCTTCTTTGTTCTTCCTTAAGATAGGAAGGTTGTTGATCTTCCTAAGGGCCATATCTTTGTCGAAGGTGACATCATGACTTATCTCAACTTCTTTTTGACCAACCACATAAATTCTATATCCCTTAGAATTTTCACTATAGCCCACAAAGATTCCTTTCTTCCTAGATGCACCCAATTTGCGTCTTTTCTCTTTCGGCACATGAAAATATACGGGACTTCCAAAAATTCTAAAATGAGAGACATCGGGTTTCTTACTAGTGAACATTTCTTCGGGAGTCTTGGATTCCAATGCTTGAAGAGGGCATCGGTTTTGAACATACACGATGGTATTTGCAGCTTCAGCCCATAGGAACTTCGGAAGGCTTTGATCATGAGGCATGGCACAAACTGCTTCTACAATAGAGCGATTCTTCCTTTAAGCCATACCATTATGCTTGGAAGTGTATGACGTTGTAGTCTCCCTCTTAATGCCGGCTTCTCTGCAATAATCTTGGAATTCATTGGATTTGTACTTGGTCCCATTATCAGTCCTCAATATCTTGATTCTCTTCTTGGATTGGTTTTCGATTAAGGCTTTGAAGTGTCAGAGCTAGGTGAACACTTCATCCTTCTTCTTCAAGAAGTAGATCTAGGTCTTAAGGTGAGATAATACAAGTATCCTCCCAATGAGTTTATGGGCATCATACCAAATATGTTATATTTGTGTTTTTGCTATTATTTGAGGGGAATGGTCCCCTTGTATGTTTTCCTTGAGCACATCTTGGACATACACCTTCATGCTCTACTTTGAACTCGGGCATACCTGTCACCATCTGTCTCACATCGGGTAGGGCCTTATAATGAAGATGGGCAAACCTCCGGTGCCATAGTTCAGATTGTAGAGATGTGTCGCAAGACATGGCTCCCAATGGTCTTCCTCCATCTTGATACAAAGTGTGAACTCTGAACCCAAGAGTAAAAGCATCTTTAAAATTTCTTTTCCAAACACGTGCCTTTCCATCGATGAATGCCACCTTGAATCCTTTGTCCTCCATGGCTGAAATGGGCACCAGGTTCTTCTTGAGATTAGGTACATATAGTACTTCTTGCAAATGAATAATGTTACCTTGATTCAATTGAAGGGTAACATTCCCTACTCCCTTCACGGGATAGGTGGCATCGTCTCCAAGGATGATCTCCAAGTTTGTCTCCTTTTCTTTCAGATTAGAGAGGGCTTCCTTGTATCTGGTGAAGTGCCTTGAGGCACCACTATCAATCAGCCAATTTCCCAAAGTGTCCGGAGGAGAGGCAGTGGAGAGGGTTGATGTAAGATAGTACTCTTTTTGCTTATTGTTAACAACATTTGATTCTTCATACCTGGAGTTCCTTGATTTCTTAGAGGGTCGACCATTTCCTTGATGTCCTGCATTCCTTTTTCCTTTGCCATTGGACCTGCCATTCCTTTGATCGTTGTTGTTGAAGTTGCCCCTGGAATGATTGTGATCATCATTATGCAATGGGTCCCTTCTATTTGGACACTCCCTTGCATAGTGGCCAAACTTATTGCAAACAAAGCATCTTCCCTTATTTCCATTTTTGAATCCCGGTTTTCCTTGACTATGCTTCTTTGAACCTGCATTGTTCTTCCTCTTGGCATGAGTGAAGAATGCAATGGCATTGCTTCTATTAGAAGGCATTTCTTGCTCCACCATTCTTGTTTCTTATTGAATGCATCTCGATATCAATTCTTCAAACCCTGGAATTCAATCATTGTTGAGTATAGTTGTTTTAAATACATACCACTCAGGTGGGAGTCCTCCAAGGGTGGTGAGAGTAGGTTCCCTGTCAGGAATGACTTCTCCAATCGAGAGTAGATCATTCTTGATCTCAGTAATCCTCAAAAAATAGGATTGAATATCCTCGTCCTTGCCCTTCTTAATATCATTCAACTTATTCTTGAGAAATAGAATTTGATTAGCATTACTAACCTTGAACATGCCGACCAACCTGTCGTAGATCTCCTTGGAGGTCTTCAATTTAGAGATGTAGGCCACCAGATGCTTGTCAATGGAATCCTTGATAATCTTCTTTGCTTTGACTTCAGCCCTATTGTACTTGGTCTTCGCAGCAGCCGGTGCATTTGAAGGAGGTTCAAGGATTTTACCTTGCACATAGGTCATCACTTCTTTTTTTTCCAAGGTCAAATCAAGAGACATCTTCCATCCATGATAGTCAGATTTATCATGGAGCTTGTCTTCAGCTGGGAAGTAGGATTAGTGCAACTATCATAATCCTTTTCATTAATGTTTCCATGTTTGAGTGCTTCCATAGTTATCCCAAATACATATTGTTATCTATACATGAGATTTAGTTTGAGGAGCATTTCATTTTTAGTTTTTGTATTTATTATGGGATCCATGGAAGATTTCACCGTCTTATGGAGATTCAGGGCGATCCCTCTCTACTTTAGTGATCGGTGGCATCAAGTGTCCAAAATATGCTTTAGTAACAAATTGGACTAGCGGTAGATCACAGAGGCAATGTTTCAAATTTCCCTACATGAAATATAATGATGCCACCTCAAATTACTTTGGATTACTGTGCCTTACCCTTCATAGAGGGACAACTACTATTCCTCCTCCCTAGCTCAGATCTTGTGGATAGTTGCGTGTTGCCAGTTTTCTTTTTTCATCCTGAAACTCATTGTTTGTGGATGTGAGGAAAGTCATGATTAAGAGTTCTTAATGCCCCTCAAGATATCACAATGGGGCCCTATTGGCCGAAGTCACTCCCTACATGACATTATCAGGGTTAGCATTGGCACTTTCACAATGTTTTACTTTGATTCTAATGCCAGCTATGGTCCTGCCATGAATGACTTGGTTGACTTCTTTTTCTACTACTATATTTCTCCTTATAGAGGTTTTGTCTCCACTTCATGGTCTAGGGTTTACTCGCTTTCATTCATTCTCTTTTAGGTTTTTGATGTTGGTATCCTTTGCATTTTGTCTTCACTAATTACTATTTTTAGTTGTACTTAAGAGTTCCATTCACCTACTTAATTTACGCGGGGGAATTAATAGATGTAATTTCATTTCATTTTTGCTTTAGGGAGGAGATTCTCTAGGCATTCCATATTTCTTTTTTGGGAGAAACGCTTCATATATTACGTAATAGAGGAAAAAATTACATCATGGAATAGAGGGAGTTGCATGAAACAAACAATAAGAGGAGTAGGAAATTCACTTCCTATGTTACAAGTTTGGCACTCCATATTTTACTATTATTACTTATATATTCGAACCCCATTGACCTATTTTAGTCACTGGTCTTTCTTCTTTCGTTGTCCTGGAGTGTCAAAGAAATAAATTATGAATTGCATTTTATGATTACATGATAGGGAGTGTTAGTGTATAAATGAATCCATAATGGATGTGCTGGTCATATACATTCTCTTTGGTTTAAGATTCTTGACATGGTTTATCATATAGTTTGTTAAATAGTTAATTTTGTCAAATCAGGTGGTCAATGTTTACTTGTGCCAGTTGCAATCTGCTAGATTTCATTCAAATTTCACCTTTATGTGTTAGTCAACTGTTTTAGCTATAAATCATGCTTCCTTTTCAATAGCTTTATTATTTTAACTTAGTTCTCCTTTTTTCTTTCTGGTTTTCATGCTTTGTAGGCAAGGGAACTTGTAGGAGCAGCATTACTTGTGAAGTTTGACGATAGACCAACATTGAATGATGATGAGTTTTACTCTCCCGATCTTGTTGGGATGAATGTTGTTTTAAAGGTTAGCATATTGCCATTCTAGAGATATTCTTCATTAACTATTTGTTGTAAGAATTTTTGAACTTTGATATCGCTCCGCTTGGTTATCCTGTATCTGTTATTGTTGGTATGGGTGTTCTTTTAAGGGTTAGTACATTGCCATTCTTGATAAATTGTTCATTAAATATTTGTTGTAAGAAGTTTTGAACTTTGATATTGCTGCACTTGGTTTTCCTATTTCTGTTATTCTATGCAGAGATTTACTATCCTTGAATGGTGCTGCATTTGGAAATGCCTCTGATCATTTTAAAGACTCAAGGTCTAGTTTGTATTTTAAATGTGTGATGAGGATGTATCTAATAATTTGAAGATGGGTCTAAACCTGTCCATTTTAGACTTTCAACAGATGAGACAGCTGAGAAAATGCAAAGTCAATAGATAAGTCATTTTACATATTGGCAATAATGCAAATGAATGGCAATTCATTGTGAAGAGAAATTCAATTGAAATTACTAACACTAAAAGAGCTGTTCATGAAGACAAGCACATCCAGAGCCCAGTGCATACAGAAACATGTTAAATTATACTGTTGACCTTTTGCTAGGATGAAGCAAGACCACAGAAAAATGAGGGATTGTAGAGGGTTGAAATTAGGAAAAGGTGATTGCTTCCTATATTTTCAGAGCAAGAATATTTGGATCTCTTTATGAAAGAGCCCCCAAACTATGTGATCAATTTGCGAGAGTATATGATCATTTGAGTATATAAGAATGATGGTGGAGGTTGAAATTCAAGGTAGAAATTTGAAGGGCTGGTTTATGTAGAAGCTTCTAATATCCGAGCATCAACAGTAAGGAGAAACACAATATAGATTTTGTTTTTTTATGGGAACTGTAACATAGACAATGCAAATAAAATGTTGGAAATGAAATACTTCTTTGCAAATGATGGAATGCATGCCTCACCTTTTACATTTTTAATTTTTTTTTAATAATGATTTCACCAGAGAGTTTGAGTCTCTTTTGCAGGATACTGGGGAGCTGGTTGGGACTGTGGTTGACATCTATAACACTGGAGCTAGTGATCTCTTGCGAGTGATGTTAAGCCAGACTAAAGACAGTGTTGCCAATATAAGTGCTGCAGCATCAGAAGAAGAAAGTTCTGCCCCTCTGATATGGATACCATTTGTGAAAGACATTGTTCCAGATGTTGATATGCAAAGGAGGCAACTTCTTATCACTCCTCCTGAAGGACTTTTGGAGCTGAATTTACGTCCAAAAAGCTCATCAAAAGGGGAAAAACACCAAGAGGTACTAAATTATCTCAGAACAAGGTTACAGGTTCATAGTTCTGGTTAGGTTGGAGTACTCTGAATTGCAATTTTTTCTGCTGAATTTGTAAATTGAATAAAATTTCTCGCCCCTGTTTTTTCTGAGCTCCTTTTAAATTCAACCTAGATGGAGCATTAATTTTTGTGGCAACTTTAGCTCTTAGGCACAATGAATATTGAATACCATGCCAACCAAATAATCTATCAACACACACACACTGATCTAGACCCATTAACATGCATGGTTTGGCTATTTTGTAATATTCCTTTTGGAATATTTTGCTAAAATTCCCAACAATTCGTTTCAGAAAAATGCACCATAAGAAATTGTTCAATTTTTACAGACACAAATAAAATTGCAGATGTAAAAGAAATCATAAATGCTGCAACTTTAGAGAAAACATGGAACACATGTAGCAAAACTCAGCTTTATTTATTAACTGGAGCAAAATTACATGCCAATACAATAGCTGCGATGATGGCCCTCAAAATGACTACAGCAATACTGAATCTGGCCTCCCAAACTGAAATTGGAACTGATAAACACATGTGAATTCTGAATGAATTCACCAAGGGATTAGTAGAGATGGGTTTTCGTCCAATCTCACCAATTCTCAAATAAGCAGCACCCAAGGGTTTTCGTCCTGAGCACAATGAACCTGTAAAGGCAACTTCCCCAATCTTCACATAGACAAAATGAGTAACTTTGGATGACCAAAAGGCTAGCTTCCCCTCCTTTTGTAATCTGATGGATCTGTCTTCAACCTTCTAGAAGCACTTATTATTTTATTTCCATTTTGGAAGCTTCTCCCTTTTATTTTATTTTAAATCACTTTTCCCCTTTTGGCCTTTTTCTCCAATTAAGCTCTTTTCCCCTCTTTTATTTAATAAAGTGACTGATTAAAGTCACTTTTAATCCTGGAGAATGATTAATCCGCCTCCATGCTCTCCCCGGCCACTAGAAGTCACTTTTTACCATCCCATCTTGTAGATCTTTTCATCCCAGTTCCAACAAGCTATTACACTAAGGTATTTCTCCAAATAATCTGCTCCAAATGACGCCTTGAGCATGTATAATTAAAATATGCTCGATAATAACCCTATTTCACGGGAATTGTCAGAATGCAATGGAACCAAGAATGAACTGTGCGGAGCTAACCTCGATGATGAAATACATCAATTGAACTCCGTCGGACCCCATAAAACTCTTCCAAAACCCTCTGGGTCCAGTGATGACATAATCTTGCTCCTGTGACCTTGCTAATAGAAACCTTGAAAATCCATCCTAACCGCATCATAAGGGAAACCAAAAATGGGGATATCACATATTTTCTTTTGGTTGCTAGAGTTGTCCTTCAACCAACCATGACATTATGAAGTAGACCCAGTCATTGAAGGTTCCAAGCACAAGTTATGCAAAGAATAAATTGAAGTATCTGATGGCATATTCAAAGGTTAAAGTTTGAAATGTTTGAACAATTTTTTTCTAGGACTTGTTGCTGCCTTGCTTGCACACTTAGGTTAGTGTGGGAAAAATTCTCAACCCCACAAGGTGTGATCTTGGTGGCAAACTAAGAGAAGGGGTTGTCACCTAATCCCTACACTCTTTGTTAAAGCTCTCTCCTAGTTAAGTGTAATATTACGGATGGAAAAATACTGTAGATAATAGAAGCAATGAACTAGCTACAACTACTAAATTCAGAAATGCACAACCATCCATATTTGAACACAAAATTATGGGCAAAAACTTTGAGTCATTGTATTAATTCTGATAAATAGGAATACAATAAATGAGATGAGAGGAACCTGAGCTTGCTACAACAAGCAAGGCAAGATCCCAAGTGAATATGATGGTACCCAAGTGCTGGAAATGGCTCTACTACCAAATCTGCGTCCACCTAGAAAAACTGTTGCTGCCACTGGCAAGGAATTTGCTGATTTAGACCTCCAAATTGCTCCAAAAATTCTAAGAAATTAGCCACATGAACTACTCCACCAGCCCAACAAAACCCAGAAATATCTCACGAACCCAAGTGATGGAAATTGTCCCAGAATTCACTGTGTCCTCTAACAATTTCTGTTGCTGACCACTGAATGGAACTAGGTTTTTTCCCTCAAGACTACTAGGAAAATTCGACAAAATTACTAGTTTCCTCTCATAAAACCCACAAAAGCCCAGAAAAGGTTTGGGCTAAATTCACTAGTCATCGGTAACCCCAAATTTGCATGTTGCTCCCATAAGTCTACCAATTAAGCTGTAGAAATCGAATTGTGGTCAAATGGGCCAAACTCCCTCTAGTAATCCTTCCCAACTCCTGTGAAATTTCTCTCCCAATCTCCAAGTGATTCCCAGCTCCACAAGCCTACAACCACCTGCTCTCAACAAGTACGCAAAAACTACCAATAACTCCAGTGTAGGCCCAAAATAGAGAAATTCGGCCCTCTAGTTTACAATGCTTTTAGCCCTCCCAATTGACAAGGCAAAACTCGTCCTCCTTGTGGGAAAATCGCCTGCAAAAATTCTGGCCGAAATTCCTTTGTTTGTCGGCTCTTCTTACCCACACGATTCTTTTTGCGTCCTAGGAGAAGCATGCACCAATTGAAGAATTACCTGCAATTTTCGCTCCTTTAGAAGTCCTGAGATGGACTTTTCTCTACTCTCCTAGGGTGACACTCGAAGTTCACTGAAGGTAGAGGTGGAATTACAGCTTGGGAATTCCTTGTGCTAAACAACACGGGCTTTCTTGGCTAAACAACTAAAGGAAACTTGTGTTGAAAGCTAGATTGTCAAAAGATACAAATGAAGGCCTCCTCTCCCTATTTATAATTGTTTGCCTCTTTTTTTCCCTTGGTGGCCCCAACTCTTTCTCTCTCCTAATTCGCACCCCCTCCTCTCTCTCTCCTCTAAGAGTGCGAGTTCCCTTGGCCAAATTTCTGTCTCTTATGTGAAAATTCCTAAACTTGTAATCCCTACTGCTGCAATTGATGTTACTTCTCCTACTTGTTAATCCATACAAGTTATTTACTGTGTTCTACGGTAAATATCGAAGTAAATACAACTGCAACATTCACTATTTAAAATTAATATGCCGAAACAAGAAACTGAACAGGAAAAAAATACAATGCAATGACACAGTTATTTTTGGACAAATGTCCACGAAAAAACCAAATCCGGGAAAACCGGTGCAACAACTCTGAGGGTTTTATTATCATGCAGTAGTATATTTGAGTTCAATTCGTTGGAAGCCCAACTGGCTATTTGATATCTAGAGAAACTGGACAAAAAAATGGTGAGATGATCTCACCATGTCACTAGAAGAATTTGACCCTATCTCGCTAGAAGGAGGCTCTATGTTAGCCTTTGCGCAGATCTGCGTCAACCCTACGCAGTCTCTGCGTCACCTCAGTTGGGGACTACGCTGCTCTTCCTCTAGATCCTCTGCTGCCCAGAAACATCGATTTCTAGCCTCTCGGACTCACACCTCGACTCCCGGCTTCTGAAACTCGATTTCCTCAGCAGGAATTCAATCTTCCCCTAGGCTCTGTGCTGCCACTTCGTTTGTTCTGCGTGGGCCAGCGTCAGCCTATCTCTATACGTTGTTTTGCCCTCTCTGCCTTGTACTCTCCGGCCCAAGAAAACTTGCCTCTTTCGGATACTATCTTTGCCCCTCAGTGCAAAATATCACTATTGAAAATCTCCCTGGCAGCTGCTTTGCTTCAAAAAATCGAACTTCTAATCTCCCTCTGTGTATCCTCCAAGTGTCCATTAAGCCTTCTCTTATAATCCTCTCGTTCATCAATTAACGACCTAGATTAGATTCTAATCAATGGCTAGTATTATATTGACTTGATCTCCACCTTCTTTTAGAAGTTTCACCCACAATTTATTTTTTATTTTATTTTTAAATTTTGTAAATTTTTTTATTCGATATCTAGTTGAATCGGCAACGGTGGTGGTATCGTACTCGCATTGCACGTGGTCAAATCCCACTGGCTGCCACTATAACAGCTAGGAGGAACCGCCAAGCCCGCAAGGAACGACCCCTTAGGATAAGACGAGACTTGAACCCGTGACTTGCACAGCGGCATGAACGACTTAGCAGACCGTTCGCTGACCATGAGACCAAACTCCACTGGGCAAAAGGTGAGCGGGCTTGGCCCAGGCAGGTCACTCCTCGCGACCAGTGAATGCCCTTGCTTAGGTTTGAGCACAAGACCTCACCGTCTTTACGAGTCCGACTTACCAACCAGCCGCCTCCGCCGACCTTAAAAGGTGAGCGAGCTTGGCCCAGGCAAGTCACTCCTTGCGACTAGTCAACGCCCTCGCTCAGGTTTGAGCACAAGACCTCACCGTCTTTATGAGTCTGACTTTACCAACCAGCCACCTCCGCCGACCTTTTCAACCACAGTATATTAATACCCTTTAATTATTTTAATTTCCGAAGTTTAGACTTAGGGTCCCATTAAAAATAATTAATTATCTAATAAAACTGTCTCCGGGTGGAATTTCCCAAAACACTTTCTGGGTTCTTTGGAATACATGCGCCCAAGCCTCCCTGCAAAATTTGAGACTTAGAGCACATCCGATGCTACTAGAAATCAACACTCCCTCTTAGCGAGGAATTTGCTGTAGCAATGCAACCTGCTGAAGCATCACCCTGTTCTGTAACATCTCCTTCTATGCTGTTGATGTCTAACATCCTGTCCACCAACTTCTGCGCAAATGCTGCAAACCCTGCCATTGTCAACACTACATCTGTATTGCAACTCCATCTCAATTTTGCATCTGTGCTGCTACTGGCACTGCCACTACCAACTGCATCTGCACTGCAATCTTCTCCAACCGCTGATGCTACTGCATCAACAATGTAAAAGCATCCCAAATTACTGAACTGGTGTTCAGTATGATGCATCTCGCTACTGGAGTCTGACTGTTGCTAGTCTCTACGCTGACCCTTTGAAGCCTCTGCACTGCTACTGACCTCTGCTTTGTGCCATTTGCATTGCTGCCAACTCTGCTCTGCACTGTCAGTCTCTGGCGCTACTAGCCACTCTAACTGTCACTCCTACACTCCTCTGCATCAACTGGCCTGGTCCATCCTGATACCTATGTTTTGGGCTTCCATAGCAAGGAATTGATCAGAGCGCTGGATTCCTCAAGGATCTTGCCCAGTTGTAGCTCTCTGGGGCTACAAAATCAATTCACTCCACCTCACTCCTGGAGGTATGGCTGTCAACATGGGGAAATATGATATACTCATATTGCGGCTGCTACTGCTCTGCTAATGCTTTTGCATTGATGCTGCAACTACTGCAATAATGAGTCTGATCTCCTTAGATCCGAAAGTACTAGCTTCCATAGGGTTGCTCCCTTTGAAACTAGACTCCCTCTGAGCCTTGATCTCCCTATAGGAAATCTCTCTACTCCTTGGCAACTCACATAGTCCTTCTGCACTGGAAACTGGATTGTGAAGCTCTGTGTTGGGAATCTCTTGGCTGGAACTGCACCCGCATACTGCAACTGGGCAATCCACACTGCCTGTGTCACTGCAACTAGTTCTGCAACTGTCTTCCGGAAACTGACTGCAACTAGCCATGCAACTGTCATTTGAATGACTAGTTGTGTCTGCTGACATTTTGATCCTCTTGCTACTGATTTTGTTGGGCTCTAGTAGCAAGGATACTGATTCATGTGACAAATTTGCAACAACTGGATCTAATTTGCTACTCTTCCATGGAACTTGCCCATCCATGGCCATCTCTGCAAAAATGTCGAATTACCTCCTCTCTCCTCTGCGCAGCACTAGGCTAGCCTACGCACTCCCTGCTGGAGTTAGGAGATCAGCTCCTCTCCATTGCTGCTCAACAAGTGAGAATTCAGACTCCTTGGCTGGAAGTCCTCTAAGGAAGAATTCCCTCTACTGTGTCTCTCTCTTCCCTTTGAGGTCTTTTTGCCAAACAACTGCCTGCAGAAAACTACGTTCCACCAGAAAAGCCTCTTTTAGTTGAAGCTTCTGCTGCATTGCTCCCTCTGCCGCTGACATATTTCTATTTGGAAATCTTACCTCTTTGTCGACTCATTCAAAGAGAGATTTACCACGAAAATCTAGCCCTCCTGGCCTGAACTAAGCAAACCCTCTAGGGATTCGAATTGATGCCTTTGTAGGAATTTCGAATTCCCTTCTTCCTTCAGCGTTGGGTCTTCTGGCTCTATTCTTCTTGCTTCATGTGCAACTCCGATACCATGTGAAAATTCCTAAACCCGGAATCCCTATTGGAACAACTGATGTTACTTATCCTACTTGTTAATCCATACAAGTTATTTACTGTGTTCTACGGTAAATATCAAAGTAAATACCACTGCAACATTCATTATTTAAAATTAATATGCCGAAACAAGAAACTGAACAGGAAAAAGATACAACACAATGACAATTATTTTTGGACAAATGTCACCGGAAAAACCCAATGTGGAAAAACCGGTGCAACAACTCTTGATGGTTTTATTATTATGCAGTAGTATATCTAAGTACAATTCGTTGGAAGACCAATTGGCTATCCGATACAGAGAGAAACTGGACAAAACAAATTGTGAGATGATCTCACCCTCTCACTAGAAGAATCTGACGCTGAACTCGTTGGAAGGAAGCTGTGCGTCCCCTCTGTGTCAGCGTTTGCACAGATTTGCATCAGCCTCTACGCAGATTTGCGTCAACCCTACGCAGTCTTTGCGTCACCTTAGCTGGGGATTGCGTTGCTCTTCCTCCGTATCCTTTGCTGCCTAGAAACTTCAATTTCCAGCTTCCTGGTTTCACACCCGGCTCTCGGCTTCTGAAACTCGATTTCCTCAGCAGGAATTCGATCTTCCTCTAGGCTCTGCGTTGCCATTGCATCAGCTCTGCGTGGGCCAACGTTAGCTTCTCTCTGGACGTCGTTCTGCCCTCTCTGCGTTGTACTCTTGGGCCCAGGAAAACTTCCCTCTTTCGGATACTATCTCTGCCCCTCACTGCAAAAGATCACTATTGAAAATCTCTCCGGCAGCTGCTCTGCTTCAGAAAATCAAACTTCTAATCTCCCTCTGTGTGTCTTCCAAGTGTCCATCAAGCCTTCTCTTATAATCCTCTCGTTCATCAATCAACGACCTAGATTAGATTCTAATCAATGGCTAGGATTATATTGACTTGATCTCCGCCGCCTTCTAGAAGTTTCACCCACAGTTTATATTAATACCCTTTAATTATTTTAATTTCCTTAAGTTTAGACTTAGGGTCCCATTAAAAATAATTAATTATTTTAATAAAACTGTTTTCAGGTGGAATTTCCCAAAACGCTTTCTGGGTTCTTTGGAATACATGTGCCCAAGCCTCCCTGCAAAATTTGAGACTTAGAGCACATCCGATGCTACCATAAATCAACATCTTGTGGGCCCCATGTTCCACTAAAGCTAAAATTTCCTTTTTCCTCCTAAGTCCCAATGTCAGAATTGTCTCCTCTTCCAAAACTCATCTCTAATGCGGAAAATCAAATTTGGGGATATTATAGTCCTCCCCGCCAAAAATTTCTTGTCCTTAAGCAAGTCTTGAACAAACGCCCTCTCTGACTGTTGATCACCACTATCACCACCAGTGATACCAGGGTCCCAAATGTGCCATTGAGAAATCCCCAATTTTTGCGTTGTCTGGTCGTGAAGGAATCCCTCGCTACCTGGTTCCCAAGCCATCCTGATCACTGTGAGGCACCCCTTGCTCTGCTCATTGTTCTGTCAGGTATAGGTACGAGAGGTCCATTGCATACTATCAGTAAGTAGAGTATCATGATAATGTAGGACTCTGTCTAACTCCCAATGGTTGCTCTACCGAGTACTCCACCTCGTGCACTCTAAGGGTAAACTCTTGAAGATACAACCCAATCTCCGTGGGGGTGAAGTCTCTCTTGCACGAGCTTCCCTTGATATCCCCCTGCAGACCAACCTGCAATGCTGATGAAGTCCCCCATGCCATCAACGAGTCAAAAAATCCCAATGGAAGATTTGAATGATCTTCCCCCGTAGAAATTAGCTCATCCTTAAGGGTAGTTGTATTGCCAAGTCCTGTGATGCCTAGATCCCATGCTAGTCTAAAAAGGGTGCCACCATACTGTTGTTGCGCCACTCTAATCATGACGGTCTGCCCATCACACGCAAGCTATATCCTCCTCTCCTGGGACCTGATGGCAAAATATCTATAGAGCCCCAATGCATCTAACCCAAGCACCTCCACGATGTCACGACCTACCCATCCAACTCTCACCCTGATTCGCAGCAACAACAAGGAAAACCAACCTTGCTATACGACAAAGGCCTCAATGCTCCCCCGCATGTCAAACCAAGTGTGAGTTGGGTCATCCTCTATCCTCATCCCGCTCATCATGAAATAGACTGTCCAATCAACCAACCAAATCCTTGGATCCCATTGCCAGAACGACTGCGACATAGTCCAGACAGCTGCTGGCACCAACCTGTACCATGTCTCAGGCCCATGCATGCAATCAATATATGGACTTCATACATCACGAATCAATTTCGTGCGTGCGAAACTGCCCTGTGCCGACCATACCATGCAGTGGGATCTGTCGTCCTGCCTCCTAAAAGTGCTCCCTAATACTGCCTGGAGTCTAAACATTTCCCTGCAAGTAAGGTCCACCAACTGTTGTAGATGCTCCTAAGACACCTCATAATGTCTCACAAAAAGGGAGTCATGCCTTTCCTTGAGTGTGGGCTCTAGGGTGTTGCAAGTGTTACCTCTACAGAAGATTGGACTACCCCCAAGCCTGCATCCACCAACTCGCGCCTTGACCATATGCCACAACCGAAAAGCCTCTCCCCCGATGCACCGTGTCCCATCCAACTATCTCAGATGAACCTCCTGGGTCCTGTTTCTTGCAATGAGGGCATCAAGAGACGATATCCAAGTCCCCTGTGTCAGTGTGTAATGCTGGAGAGTGATAAATGGAAGCTCATGGTCGGCCCTGTGATCAACCCGCTCTCCAAATTTGAGTGTGCCAAACCCAATGGTGTGCCTGATGCCCTCGTCAGGAGATCTCTCTGGCGGCAACACCCCAACAACCTGCTATGTATCATCATGCTTTGCTGCACACAAATACATACCCCTGCACTCCTCTGCATACCCTGAACTCTGTGGCACAACTCCATGCACCACTGGATACCAACACTCAATGCCATGCCACCATGTACCATAGGGCATCCCACATGTGCCCATGCATCCACCACTCTGCTAGTACACCCACCACAAAGTGATCTACACCTCCTCATCTGCCCAGGTACACCTAAGTGGCCCAACTCCTCACTTGCAATCAGGCATAACGCTATTGTGCCGAACCTTAGTAGCTCCAGTGCCCAATACATCAATGTGAGAGCACTGTCTCCATATGATTCCTTGTTGGGTGGCCTGCGATGCCACCTCCTCCAACCAACTCCTGCCAGAGTAGGATAATCACCCTGTGATCCCATGCTTGATCAATATGCCAATATGACTCGTGAAATTTTTGCCTGCTCTCTTGTCAAACCATCATGTTACTAGTGGTAATGTAGATCTGAAAATGTGTGTGTGCCCAATCATCAATCCATCACGCAACTACTACTATCACCCGCCAACTCTATGTATGATGTGATGGGAAACCCCATCTGGATCCCAACAACAGTCTGGCCCTTGAGCCCCTTTGGTAATCCACAACCTTTGTTGAAATGCGGCCATGGATGTACCCAACCGCCTAACCTTCTCCATCGAGTACCAGCTCGGGACCTCTCGCCATCCAATCCCAAAGGAGGGATCGAATGTACAATCTCCTGTGTACGGTACAAGCCATCCACGCTGACGCTGTGCCGCACTCAACTCAAGCCGTTGGCCCCTACTAACCTAGTCATGCCTTATGATTTATCTAGACAACTCCGCCTCTCTCATTCCAATGCATAAGGGTGAGATAATAACGCTGTAGGCCCTATCAGCGTTCCTCTGAAGTGAATTATGCTGAAATCCCAACGTGTGCTCTCCGCGCCGCCCCTCCTCAATGTCTAGCCCAAAGGACAGTTGCACATCCTCCTCCATCACGACCTCAACTTGAGCCTCCGACTGCTCCTCCATCGACAACCCATCATATAACACATCCTCACTGATTAGCTGTAGGTGATTGTCGTCGGACAACTTTGTCATAGATCTGGGTGCCTCTGTACCTATTGACTTCTCATCAATAGTGGCAATGTCTCCCGACACCTCATCAACCTGTTGTGCGCTGCTATCACCTGAAAAACTTAGTCACGACCTCTGATACCTCATCAATGGATACCTCAACAATGGATGGCACCTCATCAACGTTGGACACCTCTGTGTCTCGTGGCACCTCGTCAATGATGGCCTTGTGAGTGTATGCTCTACTTTCTCCCCCAAAGTGTCAACTGGTGCTATCAAAGAGGTCTCCAACAATGGTGATTCCTGCGCCACACTGGGTATATCGATGTGCTCCTCACCATCCTGTGTGTCCTCAGCATCATGTTCCACCTCCTCCTCAGGCTCCTAATATTTAATGCTAGGCCTCCATCAACAAAAGCACCTCTTGGTCTCACCCTCTAACTATCCCTGTCCCGCGTGCTCCTTTTGAGGAGATTTGGTGCCCTGATTGTGTTGACTTTCCTCACATGATGTAGATGGCTGCATCCCCATGCCCTGCGCACCTCCAATGTCTCTGTTGTAAGGATGAGGATGGATCTGGTTTGTTAGCTCCCTCAACTGACCCAACCTCTCATCGTTCTAGTGGATTCCACCCCATAATTCATGCATATTGAATTGTTCTGCTTGTGGGAAAATCCCCTGCAAAAATTCCGACCCAAACTCCTTTTTTGTCAACCCTTCTCACCCACACAAATTCCTTTTGCGTCCTAGGAGAAGCACACATCAATTGAAGAATTACCTGCAATTTTGGCTTTTTTAGAAGTCCTGAGATGGACTTCTCTCTACTCTCCTAGGGTGACATTCGAAGGTCACCGAAGGTAGAGGTGGAATTCCTGTTTGGAAATTCCTTGTGCTAAACAACACTAGTTTGCTTGGCTAAACAACTCAAAGAAACTTGTGTTCAAAGCTAGATTGTCAAAAGATATAAATGAAGGCCTCTTCTCCTTATTTACAATTGTTGGCCTCCTTTTTTCCCTTGGTGGCCCCCACTCTTTCTCTCTCCTAATTCACACCCCCTCCGCTCTCTCTCCTCTAAGAGTGCGAGTTCTCTTCTTGGCCAAATTTCTTTCTCTTTTGGGCCCCACGTTCCACTAGAGTTGCAATTCCTTTTTTCCTTCTAAGCCCCAGTGCCAGAATTGCATCCTCTTCCAAAAATCATCTCTAATGTGGAAAATCAAAATTGAGGATATTGCATTACGCTAAGGGGGGTGGTCCCTAAAGAAGGTTAATGAAGGAAATGTGAGTTTCTAAGAGATTAAAGTTAGGAGATATTTATTAAAGCTGACTTGATTTCCAAAATGTGAACCAACATAAAATATATAAGCAACCTTCAATGATGTATTCAAAGTATAGGCTAGTGCTTCAGAGTAAATGGAAAATGCCTGCCCAAAATAAAATTAATGCTTGCTCAAAATAAAATTTCAAGACACAATGATAGATAATCCTGCAAAAATCAAATTGTTAGATCAAGATGAGCATAAAAATATCACTTGCAACTATAAAGGAATAGTACTTGTAAAGAGAGTGTTCAAATAACAAAAGATAATGACATCCAATAATCATGAGCTAAATAACAAGTACATGAAATAGCCAAATTGCAAGTAAAGTAAAGATTGCAAGTGTAAAGATCCACACTAGCAAAATAGAGAAAACACTACTTGAAGGATAATGCTTGTAAATGAGATTCAATAAATTCAAGATAACTTCTTACTTTGCAAAATGTAAATAGAGATTGCATTTGTTAAAAGGAAATGCTCAAATAACAAGAGATAGTAACATCAAGTGATAATGTGACCATTCATCATGACAATTACATGAGACCAATAATATTTGCAAGTAAATTTAAATTGCTCCAAGATGACTAAATTGAAATGTTGTGCAACGTATTTAATGTGGAATGCAATTATCTTGGTTAGTTTTAAGTTAAATTCTTACCTAGATGAATCCTTTCTCTCAACTGCTTTGAAACAAGTCTCTAGTGTGAGTTGTGGAGAGAAGCCCAGGGAAAGATAGCAAAGGCTATATTAATGATACCTTCTCTAGAAGTCTAACCACCCGGTGCCTCTGACACTGTAGAGATTGTGGCTTTGACAACTGCAAGGTCACTGTGTTAACCACAAAAGAGGGTCTATATTTCGCAAGTTGGGTGAGAAAAGTTGATCCTAGAGTCTTTGAACCAAGCTTATGCTCGGAGGTAAGTTAATTAAAGATGCAAACTAATGCTAAGAATGCCTAAATGAAATGCTTGTGTAAATATTTGTATTTTCCAAGAAAAATGTTGATACAATGAGAGATAATGTTCAAGTAAATGGTACCAACATCTTTCAATAGAAAATGAAGAGTGAAACAGTTAGCTCAATGTAACTCCACGGGTTCTCAACATATTGCTTGCAAGTAAAATAAATTGCTCCAAATGAAATGGCGAAATGAATGCTTCAAGAGGTACTCGTCAATAACCAAAATGCCACATAAACATGAATTAATAAAATGTATTGAAGCTGTGTATTCAAGAAACTTATAGAACCAAGTAGATAGATGAGTGAAAATAGTCTAAGTTTGCCAAATAAATATGAAATACTTGCTTGCTCAAAATATCACATGCATTTTAAATGAATTGCACAATACAAGTACTCAAGAAAATGGAAATATCAAACATAAACCAATGTTAAACTTATGCAAAAATAAAAAGGGCAATGAGTGCTATGTTAGAGAACTAATCGTGCATGAGTGAAATTAACAAAAAAGAGTTTAAACCAAAGAGACTATTCCACCCACAAGCAAAGATCCTTCCTCTAAATGGGGAGAAAGAATACCATGGGAAAATTCCCATGCTCTTTCACAAGAAAATATATCTTTTACTAAAGTGAGAATTGCAATGATGAGCCTCCTTTATATGTGCAAGGAAGACTTCAAGATTTGGGAACTTCTTTCCAATAAAATTTAATTTCTAGGCACTAGGATCCTTCCTTTAGGAAATAGAATCAAAATTTTACAAAAGGGAGATGGCTACAGGATGCCAATGATTCTTGCTATTAAATTTGAAACTAATTTCTGAATTCTGCCCCAATAATTGCAGCTTTTAAAAATCAAGAAAAATGTGCAAGGAGGAGAGGGTAAGCCTCCCTCAAGCCCAAAATTTGCTTGGGATAAATGACAGCCTTTAAGACCTTTTGGACAACAACAAATGAAGCTGCAAACAACCACAAATAGACCTGAAAATAGTCACAAAGAGGGCTGCAAATATATGCTAATAGGTCCTGCAAAAAAGTGTATAAGATGTCTTAAACAATTCCCTCTTCAGGCTACTAGAAAAATGAGTTAGTGGGCTGCAAAAAACATAAAATGTTAGCTGAAAAATTAATCAAGAAAATGAAGTGAATATACAATAAAATTTACAAAGGCTAAGCTAAAGAGTATGAGTAAGCTCTCCTCTTTGCCTAGCCATCATTCAAGCTCTTAAATAGCAAATAAACAATTATAAACTCAAGAATTATTCTTGAAACATGAGCCAAGGCCAAAAGTCCTTGCAAGACAAATCGAAAGATAAGGCCTTGAGAATTAACAAATGTGTGTTCTCTTTTGAGCGTTTTCATGAATGGGTTGGTTCTTCACAAAACTTCCCCTCACGCCTGAAGCTTGGTCCAAAACAAAATCTTCTGCACAACTTCACATAAACAAATTAGATCCGTATGGGCTTAACAAATATGCAATGATGAGAAAATTTTAGAGATATATGGAAAATCAACTAAAATGTTCTCTATCTAGAGCAAATCAATAAACCTCATGCTAATGTAAGATAGCTCTACATGAACACAACTCTAGAAGCATAATGAAAATAATAGCACAATGACATGAGTAGAAGAAACAAAAGCAAATGATCAAGATATTATCATACTCAAGGAGAACAACACCTCAAATGTAACCCCAAAGTCTTTGTTGATATTGAAATTGTACAAAATAGCAGAGCTTCTGCAAGCACAAGAGCTCGCTTCAATAATACAATGAGAGAGCTGAATGCTCTCTTAAATAAAGAAGTGGGAGCAAATCCCAATGAAGGGTGGTGGGGATCCCAATGAAGAATGGTGAGAATCCCAATGAAGCCTCATGCAAGTTAAATTTCGCAAGTGGCAAGTCGAATTCCTCTAGAGAGGCCCATGCAATCCTTGAGGAAGAGTGAACTCGTTGAGGTGAGGGGACAAGTGTATGTGAGAGTGGAGTGGTAGGAGACCACTCTCCACTCATCTCTTGTGGAACTCCAAATCGAAGCCCACGATTGGTGAGTCAACTCCTTCAAACTCAAGCTATTCCCTTAAAAAATGTGATTTGCCTTGTGGAACTTGTGGTCCCCTCCAAATAAAATTCGATTTCTTTGGAGCTCATGTCTTTCCCTCACATCATGGAGTCCACATCTCCTTTGCACATTACTTTAACTCTTTTATGATTTTTCATCTCATTTCCACATCATTTAGCATGTGTGGATATTTATTTTCTCCAATTTATTTAATTGCTTACTCAATTTATTGCCACATTTTCCACAAAATTTAGTGAAAGTGGGTTTTGAGGGTCTAGAACTTATTTTTCACCTCTCAAAGAGTGTCTTAGTAGAAAGTTGAGGGTAAAAAGTGTAATTTTGAGTATACATGCCCCATACAACTTCTTTAAACATCACTTACTACATTTTAAAATCAGAATTTATTAAAATTTCCGCCCTGCGAGAAATTTTAAAAATTAAAAAATTGACCCCTAGACCTAATCAAATTCCCACTCAATTTACGAGTGATCTAGTATGGTAATATACAATGATTCTAGACACTAGGACTCACCCAAAGCCGTTCCATCAAGCTGCACTCCGGCTTTGGGGTTATTGCTTGGAGGCAAAAACTCAATTAATTATTACGTGCTAGAAAGTACCAATAATTAATCAAGTAAAAGAAACCTCCTAGAGTAAACTCATTTGATGACAATGTCCCAAGTTACTTAGGCCTGTTACATGACTCAATTCATCACATTAGCATCACTTTACAACATCACCGTAGGGCTTGCGGAATATGAATACAATATAGAAGAAGAAGATAGAGTTAAAAAACTCTGATGATATATGAACTCTGATGGTACATGAAGCCTCTAACACATCCTCAGACATGGAGTCTTCAAGTGATCTTCAATGGTCAACAAGACCCTGTGAGATCTATTATCTTTTCTGGTCTGCCACTTTTAAACAAAGGCGTTGCTTCTCAATGAGACACGTTGTCCATATTGTCTTGGTTTGTCTTATAGATAGGGTATGGAGCTGCTTGATGCCTTTTTTTGTGCATTACCGGAAAGCTTTTCAATAGAATTGTGATTGCTATGAGATTTCTTGATGATAACTCTAGGGAATTAGACTTATTCTGGATCCTTATTTGTGATTAGTTAACACTTCCCTTAATTTTTTTGAGTTTGGCTCATATATTTGATTGTCAGTGAGAGTGTGCAGGTCTTATTAATGCTCCTCTGAACCATGTGAAATCTGTTTGGAACTATCATGTGACCATAACATGTACGTGAGTTGTATCAAATGGGAGAATCCCTTTTCCTGATCCTTATTGTGTCATATCCACCTTCTGGGGACATTGCTTTATTATAGTTTTAACAAATTTTCGTAGTGCGCTTTAGGAGCTTGCCTTATTTTTGAGTTCATATTCCTGGTCATGTACTATTCAGAGGTGCATTCATGGCATCTTACAAGGGATTAATCCCATATGAAGCACTATAAAAGATTGTGACTCTAAACAGAGCACAGATGGATGGACCTTGTACATAGCATGGCAACGATAAATATAACTGCAAGTTGCTTGCAGGGATTTGCTGCCATTACTTCTGATCCTATGCCAACATGCATTAAGAACATTCATCTTCAATATTTTTACAATGCAATTGGTTTTCCATATGCAGAAATGAGAGTAATTATGTGCATTCCATCTTCATTCATAACAAGTATATTATTTTTCCATCATATATAAATAGTGAATTATATGAAGAGGAATAAATCATACAGTTGTGAAAATGATTGACAATAAATCATCAGGAAAGAAAACAGATGAAAAACATACTGGAGGACAAGCCAATAAAACCTAATTAATTATGTTTTTCTGACTTTGAGCTGGCGAGGCTCAGGGGCCAAATTTAACTATGTCTTGTGATCTCCGTCCATGACTTGGGGCAGGCTGCAAATAATCTTCACTGTTTTTTCATTTATAACAATTATGGATAATTAGGTGGATTCCTCAAATGAAAGTTGTTATGTGCATTCAATCTTCATTCATAATCAATTGAATCATATTTGGAACTGGACTGGAACTGTTTTTCCCAAATTACGACTTGAAAGACAAAATTAAATTTTCGAGAGAAAGAACACAGATACCTGAAGCATTCAATCTGAAGTTTGACTCATTAGATTGACTGGGCTGACTCTAGGAATCTGAAGTTTGCTTTGTCTTGTTGAATGGCTTCAACAAGTGCTGCCATTTGATGTTCTAAATTCGTTGGCACCTATGTTGCACTGGTTTTCAGGATGGGGAAATGACCCATGCCTGGGATGGCTAGAGTGCCCCCTCAAATTTTTCAGGGGACACTGGTTTGGGGACGACAATTATATGTAATTTTTTTTTTCGAAGGAAAAAACATATATTTTATTTATAGTCAAAATAAAATACATTGAGAGTAGATGCTGCAGCATTCACATGACACTTTGTCCTCAGATAAAGTCTGGTAAAAAAAACCCAGAAATAAGCATATACCTCACTTGCATTGATACGAAAAAAACTGCTTATAAGGTCAAAAAACAGCTGAATGTATCTTCTAAGTTCTGATATGCAAAAATTGATCCTGGCTGTCCATGTAAAAACAGAAAATTCTAAAGAACCATGCTGGAGAACAAAAGAATATCTGATCTGGGATGTCTTGCCAAGTCAATCCAGCCTGAAGAAGAAGCATGTTGCCTGTAGAGTTCATCAAAAATATAATAGCTGTAGACAATAAGTAAGATAGAGACATCAATATAGTTTATCCAAAATTGACACTTTTGGAAACATATGAGCTGCTGAGGAAAACTGATGTGCTAGTTACGCCTAGGGGCATAGCTGGTGGAACCAGATGGTTCCTTCATTGTTCTTTTGGATTTTCCAATGTTCTTTATCCAGTGCCAATCCTCTCTTTGAAAGCTGATCAACCATTTGGTTCTGTTCCCCGAGAGGAAGCTGAGCCTGCAGGAGGTTTCATTTTTCCTTGAGAATTCTCTTGATCGATTGCTTGCTCAGCTTGAGGCACCTCGTAACTGCTTCAGGAGAGCATTGCAGATTTTCTACTCGGGCCAGCCCCCTTCCATCCGAACTAGAGGGTGGATCAGAAGCGGTTTCCTTGGCAGTATTCCCTTTAGAGTTGATACTGTGCGAGGGAGCACTGTTGGAATCCAAACCCTTATGAATTATTTGAACCCACTTTTTATCTTGCCAGTAGGGAAATCCTCCCCCAAATGACCGTATGAGTGACAATGGGTGCACTTGTGTGGGATACCCTCATAGTCTAGGGCTTGAGTTTTTGAGCCCACTTTGATGGAAATTGAGTCAGAGAGACGTGGTGATGAATTGAGACCAACAAGAATCCTTGCCATTGCCATATAGCTTGTGCGTTTGTATGAGTCAACTTCATAAAAAAACCCTAAGATATTCCTGATTCCCTGGGATACCTCATCCAACCATAAGTGCAAAGGTGGTGCTGGGAGTCTCACCCACACTAGAACCACTGATAACTGCTCAGAGTGAGAATCAAAGTTCACTGTCCATTTTTTGAGGAAGAGTGCCTGGGAGCCCCACTACCATTGCCGATCCAGAAGCTTGTTCGCGTCCTCCTTGGGGTGTGTGAGCCAACCTAGATAGTCTTTTGCTAAGATAATGCATCTGGGTGAGTAACCTATCTCTGAAATGAAATGTTTGGCAGTCTAGCTTAGTGTTGTAGGAACCCCCCCCGGATCAAAAGTCCGAAACGCGATCCGTACGGATCCATGGGCGATCCGTCGACTGAAACGCGTTTTGGAAATTCCGAAACGCTGATAAGGCCGGAAAAAACGGTTCCTGCCTTGTCGGAACTGTACAACCCGATCCGTGTTTTGGAATTTCCGGAACGCATTTCCTATAGTGGATCGACCGTACAATTTGTGGCAATTTCGGGTCGAATCACCACTGCTTCATCGGGCAGCCGGCTGTTTCTGCCACGCGGGCAACAAATTGGCTCTTTTTTTATTTTTTATTTCACTTTTATTTGTTGGGGGTGGGTCCAAAGTAGGTTAGGCTGAGGAGTAAGGGATTAAAAGACTTTTTCATCTCTCATTTGCTCACTTCTATTTTATGAGAGCTTGGAGAAGAGAAGAGAAGAGAGCTTGGAGAAGAGAGGAGAAAGAGAGGAGAGTTTGGAGGAGTGAAGGAGGAGCTAGAAGAAGAAGGATATTGGGAAGTAAAGAAGAGCTTCCATCTATAAGAGCTAAAGAGGTAGGTGCAAATCCCAAACTCCCTCATTTTTTTGTCATTGTTTTTTGAATTTTTCTCCTCCCTCTCCTACCCTTTCTCATTTTTTCTACTTGCTCATTTAATTGCAGGTTGTCCACCACCTATATCCATATTCCAAGATGGTGTTCTTTTGGCTTCTATGTATCATTCCACTTTTGGTTTTAATGATGGCAAGGGGGAGTAGGAATAGGAGGGAAAAATGTTAAAATTGGAAACTAGGGCCAAACTCGATGTGGGTCACCTTATTCATGTTAGATGATCCAAAAATACAATTTTATCACAGGGTATAAAATTAGAATAAAATAATTATTAATTTAAGATATTAAATTAATAATTATTATTCTAGAATGTTTAATTATTTAATGGAGACTTTTAGAATTAGCATATTGTTGTAACTAGATATGACTCTCCAAATGTGTCGTATCTTAGGCTCTATTATAGGAGATTAGTTAGCTAGTTGGTTTGAATAGCATTTATTGTAAATGGACACTTGTTATTTAATAAGTGATCCATAATTAGAGGTAGTTAGGACATGGAGCTTATAAATAGCTCATTGCAAGAGCGTTTGGTTGTTCGGGTGTAAGCTCTTGCAAATCAATTATGTAATTATTTTTTTCTGATTAATAAAGTTATGTGTCCGAGGACACTTCTGCCATTATTGTGGTATCAGAGCTATGGTAATGCTGCAGTTGATTTGAGAAGGAGATTCCAGCAGTGGATTTGAGGAGATTTCAGCTCAACAAAGTCTTGGAAAACTCCATTCAATTGGCCAACAAATCATTGGTATGGAAATTGTACAATTTTGTTTAAAAGGAAAATATATTTTATCACTGATTTTAGATTTTTTAAATCTAAAATTCATTTTTTATTATAATTTTTTTTTGCCTCTGTTCGAAGGATGTCTCTGTACTTTGGTTGTAGAGCAGAACAAGCTATAACGACAATCTTACCCTTTATTATATAATCTATCATAGCATCACGGACTGCCTCTAGCCATGGCAGACGATCTTCATCTGTCAAGGGAATTCCATTTCGCATCTTTTCTTTATTCTCAAAACAGTGAAAGTCATCAGTATCAATGAACATACAATGTATGCTTTTCGCAAGACGTGGCCCAATTGTTGATTTTCCAGAACCTGTGACGCCCATGATAACAATAGCCATTCCTTTCATTGCGTATTTTCAATCTCTGTTTTGGGACTTACTCCTACTTTCTTTTTACTTCTGACGGTCCAATGTCGCCAACGTAATGCTCAGCATGAATCGCATAGGAAAGTATAAAGTGTCCCAGAGGAGCAGTTCTCGTATTCTTTTGATCTGCACCCACTTATAACCTGTAAACTCCTACACAGGCAGTTCTCGTATTCTTTTGAACCAGTCTAACCTGCTTTTTTCGACCTCTGTTTTGGAATTTAATTTGTATTTATATGTTGAGTCGATGTGGGAAAGTTTCTGAATATACTATTCAAGAGCCAGAGAAAGAAGACTAAACGGAAGCGAAGGTCTGATGATAGCAGCGACAGTGGTGTAAGCGAGGAGTTGAAGCAAAAGCCATTGCAGGAGGTCCAGACATTTTCCAAAATGAAAAATATTCTGAATCTTGCCAGCGTTCCAATCAACCAACGTTCCAACCAGGTTGTGTGTCAGAATTTTAAGGATAAGATGATGAAGCCAGCGTGAGCCAACTTGCCAACAAGAAGCCTGTCAACTTGGATCATAAATATTTTTTTTGTAATATTAATGCATATTGTATTGTGGAGAGATCTAATGATTTGTAATTTTGGGAATTTATTTTAGTGAAAAATAAGGTGCAATAGCAATTTGTAATTTTTGGAGCAAGGAGTTTTATTTATAATTTGTAAATTGGAGAGATAAGGTGTGTTGGGTAATTTGTGTAATTGGGATCATCACATTGTAACTCAAAGTAATTTTGCTTTGAGGGGGGTAAATTTTTATTTTTATTTATTTATTTTTTTAATTTTTACCAGATTGTGCAAAAGCACCATTGTAAAAAGTCAAATTTTGAAAGTTGCCCTGTAAAAATTTGAGAAATTGACTAGAGCCAAGTGCAAAGCTCAGTCAATATTCTCCTGTTTTGACGACTATTCGAGGGTCAAGGCCAAGCCCCGATAGATCGTGTTTTTTGCGTGGCGTGTTGTGTTGACTATCTTGTCCTTTTTGTTCTGATTCTTGGTGCGACGCTACAACGCTAAAATGTCTAAGTTGATTAATTTGTTTTCTGATTTCGACAAACTAGAAGGCACCAAATCTTATAAAACATGGCATCGTCTCATCGAAAGCACACTCATTTACAATGAATTATGGCAGGGAATATGTGATGGCGATGTTAAGCCAAATAAACCCACAAATGCAGATGCACTGGCAAAATGGGAAATCAAGAATGCTAAAGCCTTAGCTCTTATTAAATCGTCTGTGAATGATGAAATGTATGTCCATATAGAAAATGCTACAGATGCATGGTCTGCCTTGAAAATTTTTAAAGACCTCTTTGATACTCAGCCTGACTCAAAGAAGGTCGATCTACAATTAAAATTGTTGCAACAAAAATTAACTGAAGGCGGTGATGTTCTTGAATATCTCTCAAGACTTTTTTTTTCCAAAGAAAAATCGAAACTTTTTATTAAGAACATAAAAAGTTTACATTGCAAATGCAGGTGCATCCCTTTACAAAAACTGAGAGGATCTCATGACTGTTTTTATAAAAAAAAACTGCTGTCTTTTGAAACCATTCGTTCACTGATAAAAGCGCCTGTGCTGTTCTATTCGCCTCTGATCCGAGGTACCTGTGGGCCGCGTTCCATTCCTATGAACATAAAACTGTTCACAACAGAGATTTGTAGTCCAGCAAACCGACCTCTTCAATAATAAAGAGAGACAGCCCGTCATCTGAAAACGAAAAGCTGTTCCGCTATATCTTAAGGAGGGTATGCAAATACAGAGGAAATGAGAATAAAAGAGAGGAAAAACGTAAGGATGCTGCCCAGAAGCTAGATGACCTGGTTGAAGGGCGGCTGTTCTGATCTGCTGGTCTAGTCTTGGGCCTCTTCAACGATCTTCCAGCTGCCCAGAACCTGTGAGAGACCATCTTTGGATAGATTGTCTGCATATTCATTCTTTTCCCTGAAGATATGCCGAAGAGAGAAAACGTGAAAATGAGATTTGAGCCTCAAAATTTCTCCCAGGATTTGTTTTAATATTAAGTTTCTGCAGGTACTTTGTCCATTAACCCATCTGATCACGTTTTGTGAGTCTCCGAAAATTTGAATTGAAAAGGTGTGCCTTTGAATGAGCCAACATATAAGGAACTTTAGAGCCAGGAGTTCAGCAAAATTATTGGAGCCTGTTCCTAGACCCACAAAGGCTTTTAGAACATGAGTAGATGACTCGAAGATGACCAAACCTGCTCCAGCTATATTGTTTTGAGAAGCTCCATCAAAAAAAGCCCAGGGGATTCCTTCTGAGATCTGTAAATCTGGGATAATTCTTTGAGAGTGGCCTTCCTTAGGTTCAGGGATACAGGAAAAAATGGCAGTGCTCTGAGATGCAGTGATAGCTGAGGGGGTACTCTTATCCTGGAAAATACTCTTGTTTCTGGCTATCCAGATGCCCCAACTGATAATGAGGGGGAGGTTTCGCAGATTCCCATTTGGATGAGATTGCCACCACTTCTGCCACGCTTCTTGAACATTGCTACCTTCCCATTCAAGTTTTTTGTTCAACAGTTTCCCAACCTCGCCCCATAAATGGATAACTTCTGGGCACCTTAGGAAAAGGTGATTGATTGTTTCTGCTTCTGATTTGCACATGGTACATCTCCCAGGCCCATGCATGAATCTGGCTTGCAAATTGTCCCAGGTTGGGATTTTGCTATTTAGGATGCACCAGAAGAGAATTTTTGACTTTGGGGGGCTCTTAAGTTTCCAGAGCTGCTTGGACCACCACCCCGGGTTCCCCCAACCTTTCCTTGACATAAGGAAAGTGTAACCACTCTTTGGAGCGTATTCCCCAGAATCTGAGTGAGCCCAGATTAACTCATCCTGACTATCACTTAGCCGAACATTAGATCTGAATAGTTCCTGAGTAAATGCACTCCATTCGTTCCTCCATCTTTGCTCTAATTCCAATTCATCTCCATTCTTCCAAGCTTGACCCCAGATAGATGATGTGCCCGGACTTGCCACTTGATTTAAAAATAAAAGCCCTTTTTCCTCTAGCTGCTGAACCAGTCCTGGGGAGAGAGCATAGTTTTCGTTACAACCGATCCAGGGATCCTTTCCTATCTTTACCTTTTCTCCTTTTCCAACCTTCCAAGCAAGTCCTTGTTCAATCACCTTAAAAGACTCCAGGGTTGCTTTCCAGATTGCCGACACTTTCTTATGGCTCTTTACTGGGTTCCTGATCCAGGCTTCTAGAGGAGTTGGATCAATATATTTTCTCTTTACTGTTCTGGTCCAGAGATTTTCCATCTTAATGAGGCGCCACCCTGATTTGGCTGCTAATGAAAGCCTGAATTCAGGAAGGCTTTTTATCCCCCATCCGCCCCATTCTTTTGGTCTTGCCACTTTTTCCCAGGCAACCCAAGGGAGGACCGACGATTCTTTTGATCCTGCCCACAAAAATCTGCTACAGATTCTCCTAATTTTCTCCAGCACACCTTTGGGAACCCATGTTAGAGCTGCCCAGTAAACTGGGATGGCTAATAACACAGATTTTATCAGGGTCAATCTTCCTGCCCTGGAAAGCCATTTAAAGCTCCAGTGGCTGATTTTTGCTTCAATCTTTGCAATAAGCCAGGACCAGTCCTCCTTCCTGTAATCATTTGGCTTCAACCAGAAACCCAGATACTTAAAAGGAGAGACCATGTTACACATTTCAAAGGGGAAATAAAAACTGAACTGCTCCTTTTCTATTCTATTTAGGCCTTCCACTATGATTTGAGATTTTCTGGGGTTGATCTGCATACCTGTAGCTTTCAAAAAGAGTTCAAAGATATTTTTTAACTCTTTTAATTCATTTATGGAGCCGTTAGTAAACACCAGAATATCATCTACAAAGAGTAGGTGTGAAATGAACAGATTTACCGCTGCCTCTATACCTTTTATTTTACCTTCCCTTCTGCTTTTATGGATCAGCTGGCTTAGACCTTCAGCCACTAAGAGAAAAAGTAAGGGGGACAACGGGCATCCTTGTCTCAACCCTTTTTGTCCTTTAAAAAAAGGGGTGGCAGCTCCATTTATGAGGATTGCATAACTGACATCTGTGATACACCCCATTATCCAGCTGATGAAGTCCACTTTGAAGCCGAGGTGTGTTAGAAGCAAACGGATATATGACCAATTTACCCTGTCGTATGCCTTTGATAGGTCAATTTTGATAACAGCTCCCTTCTTGTTTTTCATCTTCACACTGTGGAGAACCTCCTGAGCCACCCCTATTGCTTCATGAATTTGCCTCCCATTCAGAAATCCAAATTGTTCCGGGGAGATGTGCCTTGAAAGAATTGGTTTAATCCTGAGCGCAATCACTTTTGCAATTACTTTGTAAATGCTGTTGCATAAAGAAATGGGTCTAAAATCCTCGAAAGATTCCGGTGCTTCCTTTTTCGGGATGAGAGCAATGAAAGTTGCATTGAATGGACTATAGATTTCTCCCTTTAATCTTGACTCCTCCACTACTTCTGTGATTTCTTCTCCTATCTGTTCAAAGAAGTGCAAGAAAAGTTCTACTGACCAGCCATCCGGCCCGGGGCTTTTCTCTTTTGCCATGGATTTTATGACACCTTCCACTTCCTTTTTCGAAACAGGTTCCATTAGAGAGTCCGCTTCTTCCTCCTCCACGTATCTGTGAAAGCTTTGCGCAGTTTGGATGACTTCCGCAATGGTGATCTCGCCATTGTCTTTGAAAAGGGATTTGAAGTGGTTCACTCCCAGGGATGAAAGAGCTTCAAAGGTCTTTGCCTCCCTTCCTTCTTCGGTCAGTAATTGCCAAATGGTGTTTGCGCTTTTCCTTCCCTTTGCATAGTTGTGGAAGAAACTAGTGTTTTCTTCCCCTGCTTTGAGCCAGATAGCTCTACTTTTAAGTCTCCATTCTTCCTCTTTTGCCAGCAGGATTTGATTCTTATGCTTTTCCAGATCTACAATTTTCTTTTTTGATTCAAGAGTCGCGTATCCATCCTCTTCTATGCTTTCCAGCTTCTGGAGTTCCTCTGAAATCTTGGTAATCTCCTCGTTCTGCTTTAGTTTCCTGTCCTTTGCCCATAAAATTGTTGCCTTCTTCAGTCTTTTGAGATTTTCCATAAAGAGAAATCCCTTATTCTCCTGTGATCCTCTGGCAGCATGTATCCATGTTTCTTGGAATAATTTGTTGTAAGATTCTTCTTGAAGCCACGAAGCATTGAATTTGAATGGTGTTGGAGGTTTTGGGGGGACTTTTGCCAGCTCAAGAAATATCGGAAAATGATCCGAAGGACCCCATTCTTCCACCCATTGCCTGAATAACGGAATAGCAGCTGATAAAGCCTCATTAATTAAGAATCGATCTAGTCTCTTCGCCACCCTGGCCTCTCCGACTCTTCTGTTCCTCCAAGTTGGTTTCAGCTTGATGAGGTTAGCTTCCATGAGGTTGTTTGAGGCTAGAGCATTTATAAAAAAGTCTGATTGCGGATCCTCTCTAGCAGCAGGACCCCAGGCTTCCGCTCTGCCTAGAGAGAAGTTTAGATCTCCTCCCATCACCAAAGAGTTATTCTTCATAAAAGATTTCTCCAACAGATCGTTCTAGAAAGGAATTCTTCCTTGACATGGCCCATAGATGTTAATGATAGTTAGGGGAAAATCAAAATCAGTGGACTGACACTCTATCCCCAACACTTGCTTCATGCCCCACTGGTTCCAGATCTTAATTTTACCTTCTCTGATTCCAACAGCCAATCCTCCTGAGTGGCCATCAGAATCTATTGCTGAAAAAGTCCATCCTGGAAGGAGAGCGTTAAGCATTGATTCAATGTCCGCCCCTTTCCCCAGGGTCTCCTGTAGAAGTAAAACGTCCGCCTTTGAGTTCGTCACAATCTCCCTGAGAGCCAGTTTTTTGGGCTTACTGGCCAAACCCCTACAGTTCCAGGAAGAGATTATCATTTGTAACCAGAAGCTGGGGCTTGCACTGCTCTAAGTGCCCCTGTGATTGATAGTTGTTTCCCGTCTGCTACATCGTGGATGGCCTGGACTTGTGCCACAGAGAGCCTTGATTTCCTACCCCTTTTTTTCCCCTGCTGGCTTAGGGAGGAAGATGGCTCGATGCCCCCCACAGCAGATATCGGACCCTGCTTATTTACAAGAGAGCGAAGGTTGTAAGGGCATGAAGGTTGCTGAGGCAGAAAGGGGGATTCAAGGCAATGCCCAACGCGGTTCAAATCCAAGGAAGGGATAGCTTCAGATAAGCTATCAATACAAGTTTTCATAATGCCCACATCCACCTTTTGATTGGTCTGGTTTGGGGGCGGGCTTGATGGGGACACTTCAGCAACCTTCTTTGAATCCCCTGGATCCAGTCCCGCTTCGATCGACTCCTGCAGTTGTGCCTGGGGGTCTGCTTCCTGGTCCTTGCTCCCTTGCTGCATATCTAACTCCAAAGATTTCTCTTCCTGGGCTACTGATTTCTCCTTATTTGGTTGATCCTGAGTGTGCTTGATGGTCTTGTCCGTTCTTGCCACCAATTTCTGGGACCTTCTCCTCCGACTCCCTAAGGGGCAATCCTTCACCAAGTGCCCGTACTCATGGCATCTGTGACAGCGGAACGGCAGGTATTCGTAGTCCAAAATTTGTTCAAACTCATATTCCTTATATTGAAGGATGATTTTCTCTGCCAGTCCTCCACTGGGTCTAAGGTTAACCAGGATCCTCGCCATTGCCCTGTTGTGAGTTTCCTGGAAAGACATGTCTGCCTCCAAGAAAGAACCCAGCCGGTTCCCCATCGCCTTAAACACCGATTCAACCCAAAGGTATGAAGGCAGCCCTGGCGCTCTAACCCAAACCGGGAAAACATCAGCCTTTTCGTGGACAGCATCAAACATGGGGCTCCAGTTTTTGAGCAGCACCGGGATGTTCTCGATCGACCAATGCCTCTTCAGTACCCAATCAGCTGCCTCTTTGTTCTCAAATCGGACTGAGAACCATCCTTTTGCTAAGGTCTGCACTTGAAAATCTCTGATTAAATCTGAATGCCACTTCTGCATGCCCCAGGTTTGGATGTATACAGGCGAGAGTTTCTTCCCTCTAACTCTGCCTACCAGGGTGCATTCAGCGACCTCCAAAACTTCTTCGATCTGGACATCCATGCCCAGCACTAAATTCCTTTCTACTCCTTGGGATTTAATCAGTTTCTGCTTTTTCCTTTGCCCTTCTGCTGGTTTTGCTCCTCTTTCAGGGACTCTTGGGGCTTCGTTCCTCAGCTGCCCTCTATGCACTTCTGGCCCGGAGATCTGGGGGAAAAGATCTGAGTCCAGGCAAGTATCCTTCGAAAGCGAAAGAGGGGTATGGTGGTTTTCGAACAGAGGCTGATTAGTTACCTGGCCTTTCTGGATTGAACGCCTGTCTGCTTCCCTAGACACCTGAAGATCTACGGGAATCTGGACCCCCCTCACCGTCTCTTTTGTGCATCCCCTGCTCGATCTATGGATCTGATGCTGTTTCTTGCCTTCCAGGTGCGTTAATACCTTCTCAAGCGAGTCCTTGGCCTCGACTGAGTGGGTATGGGTCGATCTGTCGGAGTCCGAGCAATACGGGGAAGGTGCTGGGGATTCCACCGAGCCAAAGAACCGAGCAACGTTCTCAGATGTTGGGTCTTCCCCCCAGACAGAGAGAATATCCTCCTTCGCTGGATCGAGGTCGATGCCCTCCTCCGGACTAACCATGATTACTGAGCAGGTTATGAAACTTTGTCGGCTGGTCGGTCGCTGAGAAAACGATGTCAGAAGAAACCTAATCCTATTCCCCAAGAAAAATTACCAGACTTTTTGCCGTTGCTGACCTTCGGGTAGCTGATCTTCACAGGCCGTGGGCCTCCACCAAACCTTTCCAACCTGCGTTATATTTTATTGGCGATCCGCTGCTCTGCGCCCCGTCCATTGGAGGTTGCCCTGTCCTCGGCCCAACGGCCTAAGACTGGCTCAAAACCTGTTTCCCGCTCCTACCTGCTGCTGCACTCCTTCGGCCCCTCGACATCGCTCCTTTCCTTAACTCAATATCTCTCAAGACTTAAGAATATGAAGCAAGAAATTATTAATGTTGGTTTTCCCGCAATTGATGATAGCTTTATGGTCACAATTGTAATTGCTGGGCTTCCTTCTTCCTATACGCATTTTTTCGAGACTTTACAAGTAACTGGGAAATTAGAGAAACTAAAGTTTGATGAGCTTTGTGAAATGTTGAGTCAACATGATAAAACTTTTGGAAAGAAGAAGAAAGTTGGTGAAGATGTTTTTCTCTCAGAAGCCAGCACAAGTAAGTCATCAACAGATAGTTCTCGAGGAAGAGGTAGATGGAATCAGAATCAAGCAACACATAATCGAGGTCGAAGCCAAAGCAGAGGCAACAATTTTAACAGAGGAGGAAGAAATACTTTTCAAGGTAGAGAAAACAACCAAGGAAGAGGCAATTTTCAAGAACAAGGATATAATAATCAAGGTAGAGGGAGATGTAGAGGGAGATCTCAAAATAGAAGTCAAAGCAGAGGCAGAGGACAATCTTCAGGACGAGGAAGAGACTTAAGTCAAATTGTGTGTCGAAGATGTAACAAAGTTGGCCATTATGCTGAAAATTGTCGAACATCACTCAATAAAATTCCCAAGTTTCAGCAGCATTCAGCACAATTTGCAAATGATCAAGATGAAGATAACTCAGAATATGTTTTTACTTCCTCACC
>APFE031027403.1:0-20757 GCA_000404065.3 Pinus taeda | reverse complement strand
TGAAAATTTTCTTACTTTTTATCAAATAAAAAAAAAATTATTAAATTAATTTTAAAATTCCAATCAATTAAAATAAATTTAACCATTAAAGTGATACATAATAACAAAATAACTTAGTTTACATGCATTCTCTATTAAATTAATTACCCCAACGATGGATGACTCACGCTCAAAAGAAACAAAATGTTTATTTCGTCAAACATTTAATTTCCCTCGTTTTATAAAAAAGGTCTATACCGTAATAAATATATATTAAATTATTTCTCATTTATTTTAATATAATATAATATAATAGAAATATACATATTTAATAAATTATCTTCAATTAGTTTGTTAGTGTGATAAATGCATGTAACACCAGATGGCTTATCCGAACATAACAATAAATGTACTCTCCTAACGAAGCACGCGGTTTTGGTCACTCTAATTCTAATCATTTACACACATTTGCACGGAGTAGTTTCCAGTGTAATTTTTTGGAAGTTTTTATGATGGGTTTTTCCGATCAAATTTCTCTAAAATCTAGCAAGAATTTATTGAAATCACAAATTAGATGAGAAATATATGTAGTCTAAGTATCCTAGACTTTTCCAAAATATTAAATCAATATATACAATCAAAAAAACTAATTTAAATAACACCAATCAAAATTTCATAAATTTTTTTTTGGCATAACTCCCCGTGCACTGCTTAACGATGCAGAATCTTATTAATGCTTGCTTCAAACCTGTTTAAGTTGTCCATTCCGATAATTGTCGCACCGGTATTTTCCTCCAATGTTACCCGTTAACAGTTAACTTCCTTGAGATTTGGGTTGATACTTCTAGCAGCAAACTGATTCCACCCACACATCCATTATTGCCGGGCCCAACGAATTTTAATATCCTTCACAGTGAACGATGTTAGTGGGTTGGTAAACACAAGGAAGAGGAGATGAAGCATGAAAAGCGGAAGACAGTGCCAGAAATTTGGGCATCTGGTGTAACATAAATTAGGTGGGGATATGCCATGAAGGCTGATCGTTATGGAGAGGATGTGTGGCCTGAAGAGCAGTCTAGCTCTCGCCCTTGTATTAATCCTCGACAGTTTTTTGCTCCTCGATTCGTATCATGCCAATCTGTTCTAATCGTTTTTTCCGTTGCTATCCCACACTAAATCGAGCTATGGACTTCCTCGCCCTGATTCCTCATCTGGATCAGTACATGCCGGGCCTGATACTCATGAATCCAAGTCCGGAGCAGCCTCACCCTTGGTTAACCCAATTGGTGGAATTCCTCCTAATCGCAGCGATGAGGTGATGAATTCAATTCAAGCAAAATATCATAATAATGTTCAAATTTAGAATATACATAATCGTAATAGGGTTGAATTGATTTTTATTATGTAGATGCACCAGAAACAGAAGAGGAAGCGTAGTTTTCCGAAGGTGGAAATCGGCCTGAGACGCGCTCGGGCAGCAATAAGGAAAGCGATTTTACACAGCGAGCAGAAACCGGAGCCGGGGAATTCCTCTGTTCCCACTAGTGACATCTACCGAAACGCCATGGCCTTTCATCAGTAAAAATTCTATTTCAACTATACAAATATGAATCTTTAGTATGATTGATAATATTTTAGTGAATGGATTTCAGTTACTGTTTGTAAGGCTTATTTGATTTGTATTTATGTTATCAGGAGCTATAAGGAAATGGAGAAGCGTTTCAAGATCTTTGTATATCGGGAGGGGGAACCACCTCTGGTACACGATGGGCCGTGTGTAGATATCTATACGACTGAAGGCGGATTCATTCACAAGATTGATATGGGGGTCGGTTTCGTGACATTAAACCCTGAGGATGCCCATGTTTATTTTCTTCCCTTTTGCGTAACCTTCATGGTCAGTTACATTTACAAGTTCAACTATGATGCCACGCCCTTGAGACGGTTCGTGGGAGATTACGTCAACGTTGTTGCCAACAAATACCCGTTTTGGAACCGAAGTCTGGGAGCCGATCATTTCATGATCTCATGCCATGACTGGGTAATGTATTCCCATATATCTCGTTGGTCGCGTTTACAATTTTTCTTTTTTCATTGAAAACATCCAAATTTGGAAATTATCGGGTAGAGTTTTTGCATTAGATTTTTCATTGAACAACCAATGAATCACAGATTATCCGATAATTGTATAAGCAAACACTGAAAACCATTATTATAAAGTAAGTGATCAGGGATAGGTGAGTGCAAGTTTATCACAACTCATTCAAATTGGGCTCTTAAGATATTTTTATAGGCTTTGTATGAGAAATTCCCAAAACAAATCCATATCAGAAAAAAATCAATTATGTAGGTATAGGTAAGTGAAAGTTTACATGGTTATTCTAAATTTATCATATCAAAATAGTATTTTATATTTTGCATACAATTTTATTATATTTTAGGTTGGAGTAATTATTATTATTCTTTACTAAATTAAGTAGCTTTAACATGTTTTAATCCACAATGTAATGGTAAAGGTTTGGAAATTTATCAATACCAATGGGTTTTTTTGTAATGGAAAGAATTTTGGTAGAGGTTAGCAAAATGTTGGAGTAACTATCATACTCATTTCATTAAGAATCAACCAATGGGACTACCCACCACCCTAAGAACATGGATTAACATAGATTAATTATCTAATCAAAATAATAATAAGAGTTTGGAAGTTTACTACTGTTTGCAAGTACCCAACCCAAGAATGTAGATGAGTTATAACGATAAGGGTTTGAATATACCTAAAATTTTGTAAATAAAATTATTTTAAATGAGATTTTAAATTAGGTAAATAAAAATATTTTAAATGAGCATATGTTAATGGATGAAAACATATTTACACTTTAGTATCGGTTGGGAACAGAATCAGCGTTAAATATAGACTTTTTGGTAACCCTAGTAAGGACATTTTAAGTTTAGCTGTCTCACAGTTATTGTTAGTGTGGTCGTAAAATATGGAATCACCTGGAAAAATCATGCTGGTTAAAGTTCTCATTCGTATTTAGTGTTGATATTGTCAGTCAATCACCTACAACAACAGTATGCTCGTTAAGTTCCTATAAGGTTATTGTTGATTCTGTCAGTGAACCACCTAGAAGCATATTCTTGTAATGCGATGTTGTTGACAAGATATTCCTCTCAAAAATTCTTATAGCATTCAATGTTTTTGTTTTGTTTTGGACATATGCAGGGGCCTTATGCACCTGAGGCAAATCCATTCTTGTACAATAATTCAATTCGTGTTTTATGTAATGCCAACACTTCATAAGGATTCAATCCCACAAAAGATGCAACACTTCCGGAGATGAGATATGGCTAGGGTACGGTACCTCGTTTGCTTGACGCCCCATCTGCTCTAGAGAGGCCTCTGCTGGCATTCTTTGCGGGTGGAAACCATGGACCTGTCAGACCTATATTGTTTAAGCATCGGAAAAATGGGACTGATGATGACATGCAAGTCCATGAATATCTCCCAACGGCGTCTCATATCTTGAATTTTTGAAGAAGAGCAGATATTGCCTGTGCCCAAGTGGATACAAAGTGGCCAGCCCTCGTATTGTGGAGGCACTATACATTGAATGTGTGCCCGTTGTTGGGTATTTTTTGCAATGGGAAAATACCAAAACCAAACAACATTCATGCACACGATTCATTAAAACAAAATTACTAATACATATTCATCCTCTTTCACTCAGAGGGATTCACCAAAACATTACAAAAGAAATTACTCTGTGTCATATACCTCCTTAAGTTAATATTACACAATAAATTTTTTTTTTTACTTTACCTACACATCTACATAATCTTGTCATCATGGTAATTTACTTAGGTGATAACGGATATGATTATTAATGTGATAATCCTGCATATCTATCCATTGGCGGATAACAGGATGTTGATTGTCCTTGGTTACTTTATATAATACATATGTTGAGGTGTTCTGCTTGCGACACCTGGCGCCTCGGTCCACGCCATCGATCCGCATCACTGATCTTCTGGGCTTTGGTAGCTGAAGGCATTAATGTTACAGTCCCGCCATACCGCCCCTCGGGATTCCCACAGTAATCATTGGCTAGGATCACTTCCAGCAATCGAACGGTGGAGGCTTGAGGTGTCTTGGCGGTGAACTACATAGGGTTTCCTTTACTCGGTTTCGGTCATTTGCATTGTTGTTCCAGCTCCGCAGAGCAGCCCTTGCTCCGGCTTCGCTGCCACACCAGTGTTGCCATTAGCGTAGGCGCTCCTGGTGCAACTCCTCCGTGTCCTTGAAGGTTTTCCAGAGACAGCTTGGTTGACGATGAGACCCTCACTGTCTCTCGCCCTGAACCCTTCTGCAACCAGGTGATGCGTAACTCCTTCAATCTCATTACTGTGTTAAGTCATTTTCTTTTTACATGGTATTTCGTGAATATGCTAACTACCCCATTTGATATTGGTTCGAGCAGGGTAGCAGACCGATGAGGCCGCGATGTCGAAGATGAATCAGGGATTCAACCATCACTACCCTAATCTGGTAAGCGTTCTACCACTGAGGTTTTTGCTGATTGTTTTAATCTTGGGTTCCGGCTTATTAGTGTTCTTCTTTATCAGGGTCTTGTCGATTCTACCATAGCCTGGCGCAATGGCTTCACCTCGACAGAACTTCCCTTTTTGTTCATTGTTTATCATTATTCTAGGGTTTAAGCCCAGGTCACCGAATGTATAGATTGTTCATAGGTTTATATTCGGCTATGGCCTTTTCTTGGAACCGCCGAAAGCTCAGACCTATGGGGTCGAGTTCTAACTCGTTTACCTCTATTCCATATTGTAATTTATTTGGATTCTCAGTATAATGTACTGTAATGATTCGGTATTATGGGCCGCAGCTAATGCATCAAGTTTACTGGGTTTATCCCCAAATTGTCGAACAGGTCTTCAATTATTATTGTTCTTATTGTATTGCTGCTATTTGATATGTTTATGTCCTATTCGCTCACGGTATCACTCCATACGAGCCACTGAATCTTTTCATATTACCCACTTGTTATTTATTTTGTTTTAATGAAATGTTTCTGAGGGTTTTGGCTAACGACCCTGCTCTCCCAAGGTTTTCCACCTCTATGGGGTTAATTGATATGTACATATATAAATGAACTGATAGTGATGAGACTGTATGTTATTGTTTAATAAACGCGTGACGGACTTTCGTTCATGATTCTGTTTATGCATATGCGTGGATTTAAGAGAGAGCCGGTTACGGCCTCGTAATAAATTCCACTTCTTCGTGGTTACCACTGTCCTCATTATTAGCTGTTGAATGCTCAGGTCGAGTTCTTCAATATTTGTTTCTTGCTTTGTTGTTTAATAATTTATCCACTGAGCGGATGGTACGACCCTCAGGCTAAATTTTTCCCTATCTTGGCACCATACTGTGCGCCATGCTACCAGGCAATACTCACCTGGGTAAGCGGCTAGCCACATAATTTTACAATTATGATATTCGGCGATTTTCCAAAGTATTTACATTGTGAATTTATTACGGTGCTTGGTTTCTTGCAACATTTATCGAAACTAATTCTTGAGAGGGTTTGTATTGTTATCGACCTGAAAATACATATTTTATTCTACACTGTACTGTTCCCTATGACTGCTACATACTGTAGCGTACTTCGTATTGATTCGTTCACTTCTTTCAATACTGGTTTAGTTATTGGATATAATACAAGTCTCTGCTCATTGAATTCTTGTCTGGTGCAAATAGTTATTTCCAGTATCGTTTACATAGCGTAGATATGTATGTCTCTATATACCTATTTTCATACCTGGTTAATGGTGATGGGAACCATTCGGTTCCAGTCCTGCACTTTATAATTACTGTCTTTTCGTTTAATACAGTTTGACTTGCTAGAGAGTAATGTACATGATAATGTTTAAATTCTCATTCCCTGTTTTTCTTTCTTTACCCTATATATGTTTATAAATATAGCAAAGTCGTTGTTCATTTCCAGTATTGTTTTCGGTAATACCTAGATCCTGATTTACAGCCTAAAAGCAATACTTACAGTAAATATAATCAAATTCTTAGGAATACAGGGTAATAGCTAATCTTCCAGATTAATGGAAACTGCAAATACTTATCTGTGTATCCCAGTCTTCTATCTTCTGCACTTCTACAACACGTAGAAGGTGATTGAATGCTTGATGTCCTCCCAGCCATGAGACCAGTTGTCTGAACTGCGTCTCTCCCCCAAGCTTTGCCGGCCACAACCTCAGCAATAGGAAGCACAAATGTGGCTGTTCTATCTGGTCCTCACCAGACGTAGCACCCTTCTCTCTTGCTCAGTGCCCTCTTCTTTCTTTTTCCCATCTGTTCTTCTAACAACCCGGGTCTCTTCCTCTTTTCCCTTTTTCCATGGAAAAAAGAAGACAGTTAGGGTTTCCCCTAGTATGTTGGAAACTGTTTTTCTTTTTATCTTCAAGCAAGAAGAGAGAATAACTTTTCATATGAAATTACTCAATTTCAACAAATAATATTTCCATCAATTTAAGAAAATAATAATCTTTGTTTTATATTCAACCACAGTGGTAAATAAGTAATTTATTTATGTAAAATGTTTGGTCATTACATCTCCTCCCCCTGAGATTGGACACCGTCTCGGTGTCTCACAGACCCGAACAGATCTGGATAAGTTCTTCTCATTAATTCCTCATCTTCCCAAGTGGCCTCATTGGGCCCAAAATGTCGCCATTGCACCTTAACTTGGGTAATAACTCGTTTCCGCAGCTGCACTTCTCTCTGGTCGAGAATGCTCAGCGGTTCGACCAGAACCTCTCCTTCCGGCTCGACCTGCAAAACATAATTTCGTGAATTAGTTTTTCTCTTTCATATGCAGTTCTTGCTGAATTTTATCATAACAATCACCCACCTGAATCTCTTGCCATCGGATTACATGCTTAGGGTCATACACATATTTCTTTAGGACAGAAACATGAAACACGTTATGGATTCGGATGTGACTGGGCAGGGCCAGTTGATAAGCTACTGGTCCGAACCTTGCTAAAATTTGGAAGGGTCCACAATATCGGGGTGCCAGTTTGACGCATCCATTCCACTGCAAGGTACTTCTTTTGGCCTGAATTCGAATATACACATGGTCTCCAACCTGATACTCTTTAAATCTCCTTTTCCGATCAACAAAGTTCTTTTGCCTATCTTGGGCAGCTTTCAAATTAGCATGTACCCTCTTTACCATTTCTTCCATTTCCTTCAGCATGTCAGGACCTAGGCTCAATTTATCTTCCGGTCCTCCCCAACTGGTGGGTGTACGACATTTCCGGCCATACATAACTTCAAATGGGCTCATCTGTGTTGAGGTATGGTAACCGTTGTTATACGCGAACTCTACCAGATGTAAATAATCTTCCCACCTTGTGGGTTGTTGCATGACATAAGCCCTTAACATATCTTCTACCATCTGATTCACTCGTTCTATTTGCCCATCAGTTTGTGGATGGTATGCTGTACTGAAATTCAGTTGAGTTCCTAATTCAGCAAACAATGTTTTCCAAAATGCTAATGTGAATTTCACATCACAATCGGAAATTATTGTTTTTGGAAGTCCATGTAACTTAAATACATTCTGCATAAAAATATGAGCAATCTGTGTAGCTTTATATGTAGATTTCACCGGTATGAAATGTGCAGCCTTACTCAGTTTGTCCACCGCTACAAAAATGGAGTCATTATTCTTTTTTGTTTTGGGTAATCCCGTTATGAAGTCCATGGAGATGATTTCCCATTTACATTCTGGAACTGGCAGTGGTTGTAACAATCCTGCTGGGTGCTGATGTTCTGCTTTAATCTGCTGGCACTCTAAACACCGTGACAGGTATTCAACAATGTCTTTCTTCATCCCAGGCCAGAAATACTCTTTCCGGATGGCTGTTATCATCTTTTCATAACCTGGATGACCCGCGTAATGGCTAACATGAAATTCATCCATAATCAGATTTCTAATTCCGTTTTGATTTGGCACATACAACCTTTTCTTGAAATAAATCCTTCCAGCGTCTTCTAACTCATATTCTTGTTGGCTGTCCTCTCTAGCAGATTGTTGTATTTGCAATTTTAATTGCTGATATTCAGCATCTTGATCTGCAATCTCCTTTATAATTTCTAGGAAGGGACTTTTCCACCCACTAATGGAAACTTCATACAAATTTTGTACTTTTCGGCTCAAGGCGTCTGCTACTTTATTTTCCTTCCCTTGCAAGTGTTTTATATCAAAGTCAAAGCCACTTAGAAAGTCCAGCCACCTTGCTTGCCTAGCGTTTAAGGTAGGTTGGCTGAAATAATTGGTTAAGCTGTGATGGTCGATATGCAGCAAAAATTTCTTGCCCATGAGATAATGCCGCCACATCTTCAGGGCATGTATCACGGCAGCCAACTCTAATTCATAAGCATAATATTTCTGCTCATGTTCTTTTAGTTTTCGAGACTCGTAAGCAATTACCCTGCCTTCCTGCATCAAGACCCCTCCCAATCCTTCCTTACTAGCATCCGTACACATTACGTAATCCTTATTAGGATCCGCTATACTCAGAATAGGTGCTGTGGTGAGCAGATGCTTCAATCGCTCAAAACTTTTTTGGCAATTTGGGGTCCAATGAAACAGCTTCCCTTTCTTCTGTAGTGAGGTAATGGGGAATGCCACTTTAGAGAAACCTTCCACGAATCTCCTATAATACCCAGCTAACCCCATGAAAGATCGGACATCGGCTACATCTTTTGGAACTGGCCATTCCATTATAGCTTTCATCTTTTTCGGATCCACCGCAATTCCATCCTTTTTGATTACGTGACCCAAATACTGAATCTCCTCTTTGAAGAAGTCACACTTACTAAATTTAGCATATAGTTGATGTTCCCGAAGGGTCTGTAATACTATTCGAAGGTGTTCATGATGTTCTTCAATAGTGCGTGAATAAATTAAGATATCATCAATAAATATCAGCACGAACTGATCCAAATAAGGATGGAAAATACCATTCATTAAACACATGAAGGTTGTCGGGGCGTTGGTGAGCCCAAACGGCAACACCACAAATTCATAGTGCCCATACCTGGTTCTAAAGGTTGTTTTTGCGATGTCTTCATCTTTAATTCTGATCTGATGGTAGCCTCATCGTAAATCGATCTTAGAGAACACTGTCGTGCCTTTCACTTGATCGAACAATTCATTGATCCGGGGAAGAGGATACTTGTTTTTAATAGTCAACTTATTCAATTGTCTGTAATCAATGCACATCCGGAGGGTGCCGTCTTTTTTCTTGACAAATAATACTGGGGCCCCCCATGGAGACACACTAGGACGGATGTAATTCTTGTCTAGTAATTCTTGCAACTGCATTTTTAATTCTGTCAACTCAGGTACACTCATTCTGTAGGGTGCTCGTGACATTGGTGCAGCCCCTGGTACTAACTCTATAGTAAAATCTATGTTTCTTCGCGGTGGCAGTCCTGGAATTTCCTCTGGAAACACATCTGTAAATTCTTGTATTACAGGAATATTATTCAAAGCTACTGACTTATCTTTAGAATTCGCATAACCCACTTGGATGGCGTATACTTGACAGCCTTTCCATACACATTTTACCAATTGATTTGCAGTTATCGACCGAACCTGCACCGGTCACTTAATTCCCTGCATTTCTTTGTTGTTTCCTTATTGATCTCTGTAATAAATAATTTTGGTTTTGCAGTCAACTAATGACCAATGTTTCTCCAGCCAGTCCATACCAATTAGAATGTCATAGGAACCCAGAGGGAGTATGTTCAGGTCAGCTATTATTGGCTGGTCTGCTATAGTAAAAGAGCAATCAATTATCTTGGCTGTTACCCGTCGCTTGGCTCCAGTAGCTAATTGCACTAACCATGGGTTTTTAAATTTAACAGATTGTAAATTACAACGTTCCACTACTTTTGGGTTCACATAACTTAGCGTGGCCCCAGGGTCAATCAAAATAGATATGGTAAGGTTTGAAATTTTACCTTCGAACTCGACCATGGTTGGCTGGTATTCCGCCTGTCGATCCTCTAAAGCTGCATTGATTCGGGGTACGCTTCGACCCACTTCGCCAACGGTTGAGGCTTGATGAATTTGGGATAACTGTTCAGTCCCCTTTCGCTGTGGGCAATTTTTAATGTAGTGAGGTCCCCCACAACCCCAGCACTGCACAGGGGGTCTTGCTGTCCCTTCATTATCTAGTCTGATTTGTTGTTCACTAGCCTTGGACTCGTTTGCAGATCTGAACTTGGTTGTAGTTCTGGCTGCAAATCTGCTATTTGTTCCTTTGCCAATTCCTTTATTCCCATTATTGCGATTCCCTTTGTTGTTTCCAACTGTCTTAAAACTCTTCTTCTCATTCCATTTTCTACTAGCAGTTTCCCCTTTCTGTTTACCTTGCTGATAGCAGATTCTAGCCTTGCAGATTACTTCATCCATTGATTTTGGATTATCAAATTCAATCCTTTCCCGCATATACGGGGGTAAACTGCTAACGAATCGCTGCACTTTCGCTTTTTCCTCCCTTATATATGGTACGTAGCGGAGTAGGGAAGTAAAACGGGTGATGAATTCATCCATAGTCTGCTATCCCAATCGCAGATCATGGAATTCTCTGGCTTTTTCATCATAAAAGCGTTCGGTTAGATACCTCTCCTTAAAGAACCTTTGAAAGTTGTCCCATGTTATGTTTTGCTCGGTAACCCCTTTTACGATCTTCACCTACTCCCACCATAAGGTAGCTTTTCCTTGCAATTGAAAGATGGCCAGTCGTGCCTTAAGATTGTGATCGTATTCATAAAGCTGAAAATACTTATTCATATTGATTAACCATGCTTCAGCTGCTTCCTCTTGTTCTCCGTCAAAATGTGGTGGCTTAATCTTACGGAATTCCCCTTGTAATTCTACCCTTTGTCTTTTCGAAGTTTGCTGTTCAAATGAATTATCGGAGCGTTCTTCCTGCTCCTTCGATCCCTCGGGGGGCATGTGATGGTTCTGCTCCTCCGACATTCTTTGCTGTTCCGCACTCGGATTAGCTGGTAGTTGATTTTGTCTGTCGGACAAACTTTTCAAAATTCTTTCTTGTTCCATTGTCAATCGGGCGTTATCCTCTCGTAGTCGAGCCATATCATTCTTCAGCTCCTGCACTATCTCCAGAATTGCTTGATTTGTGATTCTAGCTTCTTCTCCCAGTTGTACCCACAATTCTGGGTTATTTTCTGCACCGGTTACGCCCTGTCCCAACCCAGGTCGTCGCGGTGTATTCTCTACCCTCCTCATATCCTTTATTCTCAGAATTTGATCCTGTGTAAGAAAACATTCAAGAGTAATAAAGAAAATGATTATTTGTTAATTCCTTATTGTCTTACCCAGAGGCCACAGTGCTGTATCTGGGCTCTGATACCATATGTCATATACCTCCTTAAGTTAACATTACACAATTAAAAAAAAAAATTACTTTACCTACACATCTAGATAATCTTGTCATCATGGTAATTTACTTAGGTGATAACGGATATGATTATTAATGTGATAATCCTGCATATCTATCCATTGGCGGATAACAGGACGTTGATTGTCCTTGGTTACTTTATATAATACATATGTTGAGGTGTTCTGCTTGCGACACCTGGCGCCTCGGTCTACGCCATCGATCCGCATCACTGATCTTCTGGGCTTTGGTAGCTGAAGGCATTAATGTTACAGTCCCGCCATACCGCCCCTCGGGATTCCCACAGTAATCATCGGCTAGGATCACTTCCAGCAATCGAACAGTGGAGGCTTGAGGTGTCTTGGCAGTGAACTACATAGGGTTTCCTTTACTCGGTTTCGGTCATTTGCATTGTTGTTCCAGCTCCGCAGAGCAGCCCTTGCTCCGGCTTCGCTGCCACACCAGTGTTGCCATTAGCATAGGTGCTCCTAGTGCAACTCCTCTGTGTCCTTGAAGGTTTTGCAGAGACTGCTTGGTTGACGATGAGACCCTCACTGTCTCTCGCCCTGAACCCATCTGCAACCAGGTGATGCGTAACTCCTTCAATCTCATTACTGTGTTAAGTCATTTTCTTTTTACATGGTATTTCGTGAATATGCTAACTACCCCATTTGATATTGGTTGGAGCAGGGTAGCAGACCGATGAGGCCGCGATGTCGAAGATGAATCAGGGATTCAACCATCACTACCTTAATCTGCTAAGCGTTCTACCACTGAGGTTTTTGCTGATTGTTTTAATCTTGGGTTCTGGCTTATTAGTGTTCTTCTTTATCAGGGTCTTGTCGATTCTACCATAGCCTGGCGCAATGGCTTCACCTCGACAGAACTTCCCTTTTTGTTCATTGTTTATCATTATTCTGGGGTTTAAGCCCAGGTCACCGAATGTATAGATTGTTCATAGGTTTATATTCGGCTATGGCCTTTTCTTGGAACCGCCGAAAGCTCAGACCTATGGGGTCGAGTTCTAACTCGTTTACCTCTATTCCATATTTTAATTTATTCGGATTCTCAGTATAATGTACTGTAATGATTCGGTATTATGGGCCGCAGCTAATGCATCAAGTTTAATGGGTTTATCCCCAAATTGTCGAACAAGTCTTCAATTATTATTGTTCTTATTGTATTGCTGCTATTTGATATGTTTATGTCCTATTCGCTCACGGTATCACTCCATACTAGCCACCGAATCTTTTCATATTACCCACTTGTTATTTATTTTGTTTTAATGAAATGTTTCTGAGGGTTTTGGCTAACGACCCTGCTCTCCCAAGGTTTGCCGCCTCTATGGGGTTAATTGATATGTACATATATAAATGAACTGATAATGATGAGACTGTATGTTATTGTTTAATAAACCCGTGACGGACTTTCGTTCATGATTCTGTTTATGCATATGCGTGGATTTAAGAGAGAGCCGGTTACGGCCTGGTAATAAATTCCACTTCTTCGTGGTTACCACTGTCCTCATTATTAGCTGTTGAATGCTCAGGTCGAGTTCTTCAATATTTGTTTCTTGCTTTGTTGTTTAATAATTTATCCGCCGAGCGGATGGTACGACCCTCAGGCTAAATTATTCCCTATCTTGGCACCATACTGTGCGCCATGCTACTAGGCAGTACTCACCTGAGTAAGCGGCTAGCCACATAATTTTACAATTCTGATATTCTGCGATTGTCCAAAGTATTTACATTGTGAATTTATTACGGTGCTTGGTTTCTTGCAACATTTATCGAAAATAATTCTTGAGAGGGTTTGTATTGTTATCAACCTGAAAATACATATTTTATTCTACACTGTACTGTTCCCTATGACTGCTACATACTGTAACGTACTTCGTATTGATTCATTCACTTCTTTCAATACTGGTTTAGTTATTGGATATAATACAAGTCTCTGCTCATTGAATTCTTGTCTGGTGCAAATAGTTATTTCCGGTATGGTTTACATAGAGTAGATATGTATGTCTCTATATACCTATTTTCATACCTGGTTAATGGTGATGGGAACCATTCGGTTTCAGTCCTGCACTTTTTAATTACTGTCTTTTCATTTAATACAGTTTGACTTGCTAGAGAGTAATGTACAGGATAATGTTTAAATTCTCATTCCCTGTTTTTCTTTCTTTACCCTATATATGTTTATAAATATAGCAGAATCGTTGTTCATTTCCAGTATTGTTTTCGGTAATACCTTGATCCTGATTTACAGCCTAAAAGCAATACTTACAGTAAATATAATCAAATTCTTAGGAATACAGGGTAATAGCTAATCTTCCAAATTAATGGAAACTGCAAATACTTACCTGTGTATCCCAGTCTTCTATCTTCTGCACTTCTACAACATGTAGAAGGTGATCGAATGCTTGATGTCCTCCCAGCCACGAGACCAATTGTCTGAACTGCGTCTCTCCCCAAGGTTTGCCGACCACAGCCTTACCAATAGGAAGCACAAATGTGCCTATGCTATCTCGTCCTCACCAGACGTAGCACCCTGCTCTCTTGCTCATTGCCCTCTTCTTTCTTTTTCCCGTCTGTTCTTCTAACAACCGGGGTCTCTTCCTCTTTTCCCTTTTTCCATGGAAAAGAGAAGACAGTTAGGGTTTCCCCTAGTATGCTGGCAACTGTTTTTCTTTTTATCTTCAACCAAGAACAGAGAATAAATTTTTATATGAAATTACTCAATTTTAACAAATAATATTTCCATCAATTTAAGAAAATAATAATCTTTGGTTTATATTCAACCACAGGAGTAAATAAGTAATTTATTTATGTAAAATGTTTGGTCATTACAGGGAGTATAGTATAAGCTATGACGCACGATACGACAGGCCCCGCCTTGTTTCGACTGTGTAGAAGCTGCTCCAACTCTCCTCCAATGTTATCCACAGAACGGAAAAAATCATTCATTCTGGTCGACCGATCGAAATCCAGAGGCAATCCATCAGAAATTTGAGCAGAGCGAATATCAGGACCAAGATTACGGGCTTCTTGCTCAATAGGATCTTCTTGTTCAGCACTGTGAGTGTGAGCTTTGGTGATCTGCTGGTGTATGTGGTGCGTGGTAACGAAGGTGACTGTAACACCTTTGGAAGCAAGCTTCTTGGCGAACTGCGTCATGGGAGTTATGTGACCCTGCTTTGGGTATGGGAACACAAGAGCATGAAAGGTTTCCGGATTACGAGCCATCTGATTGTTGGACTGTGAGCTACGACGTTCTAGGCTACTGGCTAATTGATGCAGAGGTATTGGAATGTAAGGATTGGGTGGAGTTAGTTTAGCGAATCCAGACAAAAACTCCGTGGATTAGAGCTGTCTCTTCAGTCTTCACCGATCATCTCATCGTTGTTGCGCTGCCACTTTTATGGACCAGGCCAGGTCACAGCATGAGAGCACATTTTCCATGTAGGTCACTATCTCTGGTTTTACTTTTTTCAACGGACCAACCCATGTCACAACACGACGGCACACTGTTTTAAGTGAATGAATTCCGTGTACATCACGAACTCTGGGGTTTTCGAACAGTATATTGTGATGATATTCGCCGAGTTGGACTGTTTGATATGCATTCTTCCCTGTATTTACTATCCAGTGAAGAAGATTTATCAGGCGTGAATGCTTTATAGTAAATTAATACTTTGGCTAGTGCTTGGACTGCCTAGGTCGCGTGTTCATTGAATCCTTCGAAAAGAAAAGTGAAAGCCATAAAATACATGACATGTACCATAAAATATGTGCTTATTGGAATGTTATTATCGCCGAATGTGGAAAAAGTGCAAACCCTAAAATACATGGCATCTGCAATGACGTTTATATGCAGAAATATGTGCTTATTGGAATGTTAGTTTTTTCAACGGACCAACCCATGTCAGAACATGAGGGCACGCTGTTTTAAGTGAATGAATTCCGTGTACATCACGAACTCTGGGGTTTTCGAACAGTATATTGTGATGATATTCGCCGAGTTGGACTGTTTGATATGCATTCTTCCTGTATTTACTGTCCAGTGAAAAGATTTATGAGGCGTGAATGCTTTAAAGTAAATTAATACTTTGACTAGTGCTTGGACTGCCTACGTCGCGTGTTCATTGAATCCTCCGAAAAGAAAAGTGAAAGCCATAAAATACCTGACATGTACCATGACGTTTATATGCAGAAATATGTGCTTATTGGAATGTTATTATCGCCGAATGTGGAAAAAGTGCAAACCCTAAAATACATGGCATCTGCAATGACGTTTATATGCAGAAATATGTGCTTATTGAAATGTTATTATTGGCGTATGTGATGAGCTCTCTTTAATATATTGATAGATATTATAAAATAGTGTAGTTATATAAATTAAATTATTTTTGATGGTTTTTTTTAATATATTATAAATATTATAGTTATATAGATTCAATTATTTTTAATAAAGATATAAATTAAATAATTTTAGGTTTGAGTATGTTTTAAAATTGTTTTTGCATGATTAAGAGGTTTTGTTTTGGACATAAGGTAACATAGTCATCTTCCTTTGGGATCTAGCACTAGTGAAAGTTTGTTCCTTTACCCATAACCAAAAAGTTATTTTAGGTGGCATGGTTTTCTTTGAATAAGGGTGATGAGTGAGCTTGCATTGTGGTTATCCTCACCACTGGGTTGACAACTGAGTTACAACTGAGTTATGATAGGTTTTCCCATTTAAAAAATATATATATATATGATTTAATAATAAACATTTATGAATAGATATTTTTTTAGATTAAAAAATAATAATAATAATACTATATATAATAATATCCATTTTTAAAGGTCACAGCGAAGCCAGACACCAAATTGGTGTATGAGACCCCCTGTTTGTATGAGACCCCTTGTTTGTGGACATCCAAAATTGGTGATGAGACCCCCTTTGTTTGTATGAGACCCCATTGTTTGTGGGACAACGGACCAACCTGCCGCATAGCAATTTGACTGCTAAGTGTACGAGGAACTTACCAATACTCCCCTCTAGTTTTGAACCTGTGACCTCTTAGGATGAAACACATGCTCTTAAACATTAGGCCCACTCAAGTGTATATATATATATAATATATATATATATATATATAAATTTACATTTTTTAATATTATTATAAAAAATTAAACATATTAATAAACCATATATATGTTAAAAAATGTGTAACAATATTTTTAATCATGGAAATTCAATCCCACTTTATTATGGAAATTCTTAACTTGTAGATGGTTCTTGTTACAATATCATGGCTTACCAATACCACATTCTTAATATGACATGTGTTGATATGACATTTTTTTATTTAACTAATTTCAGATAAAATAATTTAAAAACATAACTAACTTGGAGATAAATAATCAATATAATGGCTTACCAATACCACATGCTTAATATGACATGTGTTGATATAACAATTTTTTTAATTAACTAATTTGAGATGAAATAATTAAAAAAACATAACTAACTTGGAGATAAAACATAATCCTTGATTTGTAAATACTACTACGAATTTTTCATCATATTCTTTGGAGGTCAAATTAATATCATCCACCTAGTTACACCTTAAGGCTTTCCCCTCTAAAATCAACTCCAAATCAACTCCCACTCCCCCATGTCCCTCTCTGCCACAATCTTGACCGTCAATCCATTCTGCCCTAATCTTGATTGTCAAATCCATTGTTATACTTTTTTATTTTTATATCTAGCTGAATCGGCAATGGCGGTAGTATCATACTCGCATTACATGGGGTCGAATCCCACCAGCTGCCACTATAACAGCTAGGAGGAACTACTCAGCCTGCAAGGAACAACCCCTCACCGTAAGACAAGACTTGAACCCGTGACCTGCACAGTAGCACGAACAACTTAGTGGACTGTTCGCTGACCACGAGACCAAACCCCTGCGGGCGATCCATATTTATACTTAAACAATGGTCTGTCATCAAATTTAATTATAAAACATTAAAAAAATATTAAAAAAATGTTTAATTAAATATTAGTTAATTAATAATTAATTAAATTTTGGTTACCCCTTACCCAGCCCATCGTGCACGCATGAACATTTGTGTTTGCTACAGAGGAGGAGCAGGCGTGAATACCTTGTTTGTTGCATGAGGAGGGTCATGTTTCTTGTACGACAAGGAGGGCCAGGATGAGGATTACTTAGTTGATAGCTTTCCCTTGCATCTGAATCTAGCGGCCTTTACATCAGAACCGATTATGGCCTAGTTATGGTTTGGTAGCTATTTGTTATTAGGTATGGTATGAATTCTAGGTTATGGCTAATTGTTTATGACTCCTTAAATGTAGTTCTCATCTTATACAAGTCTCTGAGATTCACAGCCTTCACATACAACCTTTCGCAGATTCACAGCCTTCACATACAACATTCCACTTCTCAGGTTATCAAGTTAGTTAATTTAGCTATTGTTGCCTCCTACAATTTTTATGTCTACCTATCTTTTGCTTGGTGTTCTATCCAGTATTTTTCTGCCCAGTGTTTTTTGTTGTAGCTGTCATTGTTTTTTGTTGGTTATCTTTTTATTGTGCTCTTTGATTCATGTTTACCATACAGGTACAATATCTGGAATTTTCTTTTGGCGCACAAAGTTAAAATTTCTGTTCCCAATGACTTAAGCACTAAACAAAGGGTCTTCTCTCCAGGTTGGAAATTTTTAAATTCGTATCCATGCTCTAGGGTAGCAATGAGTTTACATCTTCATTTTCCTAAGTACACTTAAAAATTTGCTTGTTGGAAGAGCTTGCTCTCTTTCTTAGGTCTTGTATTTTTGTTTGCACTCTGTTATTTAGAAAAAAAAATTGATGAAATGTAGTTTCAATAGGGGGGATTTAAAAGGTTTTGCAGTTAATACGTAGATAATAGACTCGATTCATCATTTAGGTGAAATGCCATTTCGAGTATTGGAAACTTCCTTTTGGAGGGTTATCCTCCCTTGTTGAGGTTTCCAATCATGGTGTTCCCAAACTCAATAACTCTTTTCAATTCATTCAATATGGATTCAGTCTTTCAGTATAGATCCCACAATCATAGCACTTTAGTTTTTCAGTATTATCTTTTTGTTTCCACTTTATTATTTAGAAGAATTTTGATGAATTGTAGTTATTTAAAGTACATCATGAATGATTTGAAGGTAGACATATTGATATGAAAGAAGTAGTTTAGTTAGGTTTTCCATTGCTAGGATCCAAGCATTCATCGGTTATATAACAACTAGGGAAAAACCAAAACTCATAGTGTTATACACTACCAATTTCTCTTACCTACAATGCTCATCTCAACTGACACATGGAATCATGTGTCTTTCTTTCCTATATTACACAGGATCAAAGTGAACTCCTCTAACATTCACTCATAGCACGTAGTCCTACAAAACAGTGCACATGAATCAATAAAAAATTGCATTTATAGCATATGAATGGACATCATCTTTTTTCATTAGAAAATTATTTCTCCATAACTTTGGCGGAGTAGGCCATTAACTATTCTAGCATGGTCTCCAATACTTGGTTCAATAGTTCCCTAATTGCAGCATTTAATGTTTATGTCTTGTGATTAAACTTGTATAATTTAGGGAGGCCAACGGTATGGCTTACACTGCCAAATCTAAAATTATATCCTTGTGTTCCCAAACTCAATATTAAAAAACTAACAAGTAGAATTGAAAATCTTTCACATACTCGCAAAACAGAGCAACCTATTCTATATTTGAAACTTGAAACGAATGATATTGAAGAATATGTATAAACAACAACTAAAAATAAGAGTTATAATGGGCAAACTCAAACTTTGGTGTAGGCATGCATGCACCCTCTTTTATTTTACCGAAGGACAATCAATTCGCCTCTTACAGGCTTACTAGTGCACCCTCAACCAGTGAGTACACATTACTACACAGACTGATGCAGCTATGTTGCAGCTATAATAGGGAGGAATTTTCCCCGTAACATGTATATTTTCTAAGAATCCCTCTTTGCAAAGAAAGTGTTATCATTACCCTAAGTGTCTTCTGTAGCATTCCAATTTCCCCTTATCTAGGGGCTTCACCAAAATGTCTGTAACTTGCAAGTCCAAAGGAGCCCAAAGGAATGTAAACCATAATTTTTTAATGCATATTTACATAGTTATGAGACAGTAAAAGCGATTTGTTGAGGAAACTGTGTGATAAAGAGATTACTACCTATCCCTTTTGTGTTATAAGCTATAAAATATTTGAAGAATATTCAAGGTGTAAATCCCTTCTACAATGGAAACTTCAACAACAACCTACCAACCTCAAGTGTCTTTCATATAAACTTCACAAATTCAAAATGGTGGAGATGGGTCTTTGAGTTGTCAGGCCATTATCCTTCATTGATAATGGATATTTATTTGCTACCTGACCATTGGGAACCTTGTTTTTTGGCATTATAACAATTGTTTAATGTTTTTAGCTCAATTTTGTATAATGCAAGTAGATACTGAAGATTTGGGTTATAAGGGAGTTAATCCAAAATTCTGATTGTTAGAATCAAAGTCAATCAACAATCCAACCACACACTAAACCAAACTGGGAGAAATCAAAGACCAAAACCACAACAAGTAGTAGATGACGTCTATAGTGAGCTTATTGACTCCATCCAATAGATCATTCATATCTATGCTCTAGAGTAGCAATGAGTTTACATCTCCATTTTCCTAAGTACACTTAAAAATTTACTTGTTGGAAGAGCTTTCTCTCTTTCTTCGGTCTTGTCTTTTTGTTTGCATTCTGTTATTTAGAAAAAAAAATTGATGAACTGTAGTTATTGAAAGTAAATCATGAATGATTTTAAGGTAGACATATTGATATCAAAGAATTAGTTTAGTTAAGTTTGTCATTTCTAGGATCCAAGCATTCATCAATTATATAACAACTGGGGAAAAAACCATAACTCATAGTCTTATACACTATAATGGTATGGTCTCCAATACTTAGGTCAATAGTTCCCTAATTGGAATAATTAATGTTTATGTCTTGTGATTAAACTTGTATAATTTAGGGAGGCCAACGGTATGCCTTACACTGCCAAATCTAGAATTATATCCTTGTGTTCCCAAACTTGATATTAAAACACTAACAAGTAGAATTGAAAAGCTTTAACATACTCGCAAAGCAGAGCAACATGTTCTATATTTGAAACTTGAAACGAATGATATTGAAGAATATATATAAACAA
>APFE031027398.1:0-28657 GCA_000404065.3 Pinus taeda | reverse complement strand
GTATGATCAACCCATGCAAATATCTCAATACGTGTTTGGCAGCGATCCAATGTGCATGGAGGCACTCGGTCATGAATTGACTCAATGTGTTTACTGCATATCATATGTCTGGACAGGTGTTCACAAGGAACATCAGAGCCCCAATCAATTGTCTATACTCGAATGGATTTGCCAAATCAGGTCCTGCAACTTCTCCACATAACTTCTTGAAGTTCATTTCCATCAAAGTAGCCATGGATTTGCATTCAGCCATTCCAAATCTTTCCAGTGGCTTCACAACGTATTTTCCCTGTGAAAGGAAAATCTCACCGGGCCTTTGCCATACCTCAAGGCCTAGAAAATAGTGCATGAGTCCAAGGTATTTCATCTCGAATTCAGAGGCTAACTCCCTTTTACGCTCAATCCTCAAAGGCTCACTACCTATCAAGAATAGGTCGTCAACATATAAAACCAAAATCAATGGCATACCTTGGACTACCTTGAAGTAGAGGTTGGGATCGACATTGCTTCTTGTGAATCCCAGCTTCATTAAGTAACTATCAATGCGTGCATCCCAAGCTCGGGGAGATTGCTTCAAACCATACAATGCCTTCTTCAACCTACAAACATGTGTTCTTCGATCTTCCACTTCAAAACCATGTGGTTGTTCAACATATACTTCTTCCTGTAACATGCCATGAACGAATGTGGTCAAACTTGGTCAAACTGTTGTCCTAAAATCTGAGGCCAACCTGCAATTTGGTCTGCGGTCAAAGTGCTCAAATCACGTCGATTCTTGTGCCAAAAGATGCAGCCTGCGCAAACATATAATCTCCCAAAAGATCGAAGTCAAACTCTCCTTGGAAGGTCAAAGTCAACGCTAGTCAAACTACATAATTTTCTGAGATTTTCGACCCTGCAATTTAGCTCTCAAATTCGTTTTCCTTGATCCACATGTGAGAGAGAGAGATAATGCCGAATGTAGTACGAACCAATGAGAGAAGGAGAGAGAATGTGTGAGCAATGAAGATGTCAATTGAGGTGAAAGGTCACTTGTATTTATACAAGTCGTTGGGGGTGAAGTGATGCATCCATTGGGCTTTCTGAGCCTACATGATGATGTGGCCGACCTTGACAATTTGCACATGTGTGGGCATAAATTCAAAATCACACTTCTGCTTGTCCAAATGAGATGATCTTTATATCAATTTTTGTCCTCTCGAAAAGAGGAATTTAATGCAATCATCATCTCCATCAAATGAGTTGTCCTAACGTGGAATTTGGCCCTAGTTGCCAATTTTAACACTCCCTCTCAACTAGGGAGAATTCCACCTGCCAATCATCGATCACCATGTCATCCTGTCATCATGTACCATCTCTGTGTCTCATCTAATCTCCGCTCTGCTGAACACTGATATGAATAATGAAGAAGAATTGATCAAGAGTGAGTCACAAGACCTTACCACTCTCCACTGACAAATGTCAGTCTTGATCTTAGATCAAGTTGTTGAAAACCATGCATCAAGAGGTCAAAATCAGCCCAAAATCTGTCCTAACTTTGTCACTGTTTTGGGCTGATTTTGACCTCTTGATCAGGCCGAATTTGACTAGCGAAGACCGAGCTGTTTTGAGGACATCCTATTGATGCTTTGACCATCTTTGACTTTCTGGTTAGGGCTGATTTAACTGCAGTTGACTGCAGATTTTGACAAGGCTGTTTTTACTTTGAATTTGGCAAGTCAATTTGACTTTTGTACTCTCCCTCTCTGTTGAACATTTGATATAATATTAAGAAAACTTGATCAAAGGATTTTCCCCATCCTGGGGTTTTTCCCTGGCATCCGCCAAATATGGTGTTCTCCTCTCTTGGCTTGTCTTCTGCATATTGTTTTATGTTCAATCTACTTTTACTGTCAATGTGATTAATCGTTAATGTGATTGCTATTAGAAATCTAAATTGGAAGTTGTCATTGGGCTGCTAAAGGAACATTGAAGTAATTGTGCTAAGCATAGAACATACCATTGTTAACTAAAATTAACACTGTTAGACAATGGTTTGGAAGGAGCCTACCCACTGTGAGTTGTTGGGTTTGTTGGGCTAATTATAAAGTGGTTTGGAAGGGCTAAACCACTGTGAGAAGGCTGATTGGTTAGGGCTGTCATAAAGTGATTTGAAGGAAGGAAAATCACTATGAGAAGGCTATTGGTTGAAGCTAATATATAGTGACTTGAAGAGGCATGATCACAGTGAAAAGTAGAGTATGTTGAGCTGATTGTGCAAGCGAATATGAAGGAGAAGAGACCCTTGTGAGCAGCTGAGTGCAGAGACATTGGAGCAGCAAGATCTCTATGAGAAAGGGTGGCAAAGGACCTGTAAGGTACACCAAGATCAAAGGACAGAAAGCGTTGTAAGTATTGGTCACCTACAGCAAGTAAGTCATTGTATTTGTTCTTGTTGTGTGGGCAGATTGAGGATCATAAGTTGTTGACCTCAAGCCCTAGTTATTCCTTGTATCAGGGCTAATTGTAAGGGCCATGGTCCCTAGTATGGAAGCCCTATGTTTGTTGTATTAAAGTTGTAATAAACAAGTTTTGGGTCTGCGAAAATATTGTGTATTTTGTTGATTCATTGCTATTACATTTCCTTTGTGCAAAGTGCTTGAAGTTTTGAGTATCTTAGTGTGTTTGTGATCGTGATTAGAAATAGACCTGATTTTGAAGTACTAGGAAAATCCAACATGGTATCAGAGCTACTTTGAAGGGACAGTTGAATTAGAGTGTGCACAGCGAACAGCTCAAGAGGGAGTTGGTTGCCTTGTTGTTGAAGAACTAGTAGCATGGCGAAGTTGGTCACTAGTCTGAGGTATGAGGATAGGTTGGAAGGGTTCTCCAACTATAGTCCTTGGAAGGAAAGGATCAAGCTAGTCTTATTGGTGAACAAGATATGGGAGTTTGTCGACAAGGAGATTCAAAAACCAACAGATCCTAAGGAATTGGATGTGAAGGTGTTTGTTTTTTATGGATATGGTAGCATTGGACAGGGGTTCTAGTCTCTAAGGTGTCAAAGAGGCTAACAAACACGATATCTCCAAAACCCAAAAAAGATTTCGAGAGACCACTTAGAAACCTCTCAATTAAATTAATTGATCAATAATTTAAAAAGTTCCTAAGTCTAACTTAGGAAAATTGATTAATTAATCAGTATTAATTGAGAAATCAATTTTACTCTAGAGACTTCTAGAAAAGTGACTTGATGGAGTCTAAGATGATCTAAGTCATCAATCATAACTAGATATTGGTCGTTGATGCTCCAGCGAGAGATTATAAGAGCAGATCAAATGGATTCGAGAAGGGACAGTTTATGAGCAAGGCAGTTTGAATTCCCCAGTTCGCAGTATTTAGTGAAGGTGCAATTTGAGCCAGGGAAGAGCATCACAGAGAGAGGGAGCAGAACAGATCTGGAGGTTATTTTCCTCAATTTTCCTGAGTCCCGAAAGCAGGAAAAGAGGAGGCCGAATTGTCTACATAGAAGGTTGATTTGCGCAGTGCGAGTCAGCCAGAAACCCCAATACGAGTAGCCATAAGAGGTTTGTTTCAGTCGTTGAAGGCAAGATCAGTATCCCAAAGTCATTTCCAAAGGCAGCAAGAGGCAATACTACTCGCCTGGAAGAGTTACAGGGGTTGTGCAAGTTTATCCAGAGACACCAGTGTGCATTCTAGGCAGAGGTGTGAATAGCCTAGAGGAGGTGTGAGTGGCTAGAAAGAGACTAGTTTGATTGCAAAGGGAGACAAAGTGCATCCTGCATATTTTGTTGAGAAATCTAGGGGCAATGAGATTAGGCGATTTGTCTTACTTTGATAACTTCGTATGTTGCCCTTTTACTTAACTCGATTAGCTTCTTCTTCAATTCAATTATTATTGTGTTTTCTATCATCAAACAGCTACCAAACAATGAAGAACAATAACACATGAGGACACAAGATGTAGGTTATAAGCCAGGGCCAAAACCTCTCCTCTTGAGAGGAAAACCTGCAAGAACTCCTCTTCTTATAAAACTTCAAATGACGAATTCTAAGACCTAAGACCCTTGTCAACGACCCCTCCAAGACAAAGTCAACCTTTCTTCTTGATGAGCTTTCCTTCCAGCAACTTCGACCCCAGCAATTTCTTCTGCAACTTCGATCTGAGCAGTTTCTTTTGCAACTTTCACTACCAAAGAAACCCTAGCCCTTGCACGTGTGAAAAGATGGTGATTTCTTCCTTCCTTCTCCTTCACTTGACTTGGTTCTTTCTTATAGAATTTGGCTTGCAAAGTATACCTATTTATGCCCTAACTTGACTTCCCTTAGCAACTCTGCAATTCGAGCTAGTTGCTACAATAGGTGCCCTAATTTTCTCGCATGTGTGAAAGATAATAGCCCAAAGACAGTCCAAAAACTTCGCTTTCTCTCTTCTTCTCTTCGTTAGGTGATGAGTCTTCTTTCTTGTCTTCTTATCTTCCTTGATCGAACTTGTTGTTGCTTGACTGGATTCCTTTCCAAATGAAGTTGAGCTCTCTTATATAAAGTCTCTCTAGTAGGTCGAATAGCCCTTTCATGAGGCTGACTTATCACCTTGTAAGCCGACTTGTTCTTTCTTGAAGGCCAACTTGTTGTTGCTTGTTTGACAAGGTCTTGGAGGGTCTTTGACACATTTTATAACTTACAATAATTTTCTTAACATGATACAATATGCCCAAAAGGATCTTCCATACATGACAATGACTCAACTGACTTGTTGACTCAATGACAAGCCCTAGAAGCACTCAATGGGTGCTTGAACTATAAATAAATTTACCTTGAACATGAAACCCATGCCTCAAGAATGACAATAATAAATTTCTTTTTCTATTTACATCAAATACATAAAATCATGATTACATACGTCATTATGAAGACCGAACCTAGTTACATATTTCAACATATTTTGCCTGTAAATTGTCGGAGGTTTGCCAGTTGGGCAATTAGTTGCAATTATCTTCTCAAATTGTTGCATAATAATAAAACCCTCATCTGTTGCACTGGTTTGCCCTTCGTGGGTTTTCCGCAGAATTTTGTCCAAAAATAACGGTGTCATTTTTATTGTGTGTGCATCTATTTCTCAATTCTGTAATTTTTATTTCCGCAACGTGTTTTTATTGGTGAAGAATTGCAATGTGAATTATTCGTTATTTGTCGTAATAATAATTACAGAAGACATAAATTGTTAAGTTAGGAGAATAATATCCAGTTGTTGTAGTTCGAGGAATTTTCACATAAGGCTAAGCTCATCATCCTATATGGTGTCAAAGATCACTTGATACCTCATCGAACCAGGAAAAACATTGCATGAGAGATGTGGAAGGCTTTTCATGACTTGTTCCAGAATAAGAACAAGAATTGGTTATTGGTACTGAGAGAGAAGTTGAAGAGCACCAAGATGTTGGATGGCGAAGGTGTGGCTCCATATCTGATGAGACTTTCTCAAGTTCGTGAAGAGCTAGCTGCCATTGGAGATAACATTCCAGAGTCAAAGCTAGTGAGGACTACTTTGAAGGCATTCCCCAAGGAATGGAAACCATTATTCAAAGGGTGTCTGTTAAAATTGGCAACTAGGGCCAAACTCCATTTGGGTCATCTTATTAATGCAATGTTGATATTTTTTCTTGGATCCTTCTCATCGATAGGTGTAGGATTCATCTAAAGATCATCTGATTCCGATAAGTATTCATGGAGATATGAATTTATTTGTGTTATGGGACAATTCGTCAAGGTCGTCCAACAATCAAATAAACCCCACTTGTGCTCAACGTTTTAGTATAAATAGAGGTGGACTTCAAGTCATTTCAACACACTTGGGATCTCTTCCTCTCTACTTGTCTTTAAGTTCTAGTAGGAGGAGAGATCCTAAGGGATAACACTGCCCTAATCGAGAGGGAAGAAGCCAAAACTGTCAGGAACTGTCGGAATTGCCGGGAACTACCGAAACTGTTGGAATTGTCAGAACTGCCGGAATTGTCGAAACTGCCGAGAATAGCCGAAACTGCCTGGAATAGCCGGAACTGCCAAGAACTGTTGGAACAGCCAGGAAAGTTGACGCAAAGGGCAGAAGCCGAAACTGTCGGGAACTGCCGAGAATAGTCGGAATTGCCAAAACTGCTGGGAACTGTCGAGAATAGTCGGAATTGCCAAAACTGCTGGGAACTACTGAGAAAAGCCGAAACTGCAGGAATCACTGGAACTGCCAGAACTGTCAGGAACAGCCGAAATTGCCAGAATTGTCAGCACTACCGGAACAGGCGAGAAAGCTGACGCAGAGGGCAGAAGCCAGAATTGCCAGAACTGCCAAGAATAGCTGGAATTGCTGGAATTACCGAAAATACCGGAATTGCCGGAATTGTCGGGAAAAGCCGGAACTGCCGGAACTGTAGGGAATAGCCGGAACTACCAAAAACTGTCGGAACAGCCGAGAAAGATGACGCAGAGGGCAGCAGCCGAAACTGCCAGGAATAGCCGAAACTGCCGAGAACTGTCGGAACTGCTGGAAAAAGCCGGAACTGCCGAAACTATCAGAAATTACCGGAATTGCCAGAACTGCGGGAACTGCCGGGAACAGCCAAAACTGCCGGAACTACCGGAAACTGCCAGAACTGCTAAAACTACCAGGAACTGCAGAAACTGCCGAGAACTGCCAGAATTGTCAGGTGCAGCATGGTGCAGCGCGGCGAGGTGTAGCAGGATGACAAAATACAGCACAACGATAGGTGAAGGACTCACCTTCGAGAATCAGTTGAAGCATGATTTCTTCCACTGATCTCATGTATCATCTTCTTAGAGATGATCTATGTTCTTACCTAGATAAGTCAAAGTGTTGACTTCTATTGTAAACGTACTATCTCTCTCTCTCTCTACTGAACTATTGAAGAACATATAAGAAGAATTGATCATCAAGGGTTTCCCCACATTGGGGTTTGTCCCTGGCTAGCGCCACATCTTGTGCCCTCTTGTCTTGGCTTGTCTTCTGCGATCTATGTTTATGTTCTAGCTGCAGTTTACTTTAATGCTGATGTGATTGCTAATCTAGAAAAGATATTGAGCTAACTGTGAAAATTGAAATAAATTGCTCTAAGCATAGAACATACCTAAAATTAACATGGTACCATAGCTGAGGTGAAGACAATGCGCAAGCAAGAGTGAAAGAGCAATCACCGAAGACAGTTGGGAAAGGACAAAAGGATCAGTGGATTCCTCATCCCTCTTCAAATTCACCAAAAGTGAATTCGAAGCAGAGAATATTATCAGAATGGCGCAGCAAAAGTTTCTGATAGCCTACCTAAAGATCACTTCAATGGGAAGTCTGGATCTAAGGGTGGAAGGAAAGGCAGATGCCTTGGTTGTAATAAGTTCAGCCATTATGCAAAGGAGTGTCTGAGGTAGGGACACATGACTTGATGATGATAACAATCATTCCAGGGACATCTTCAATGATCAGAGGAATGACATGTAATGCAAGTCATCAAGGAAACGACCGACTCTTCAGAGAAAGCAAGGAACCCCAGGTATGAAGAATTAAATGTTGTTTCTAATAAGATAAAGAAGCATTATCTTGTATTGGCCCTCTCCTTCAAATTCTTTGGGAATCTGGCTTATTGATAGTAGTGCTTCAAGGCACCTCATCGAATAGAAGGGTGCTCTCTCGAATTTGGTAGAGACGGAAACAACCGTGGGATTATACTTGGAGTCGATGCCACCTATCCCGGAAAGGGTGTAGGGAATGTTACCCCTCAATTGAATGAGGGTAACTCTATTCATTTACAAGAATCTCTTTTATGTACCTAATCGCAAGAAGAACCTGGTGTCCATCTCAGAAATGGAAGTCAAAGGTTTTAGGGTGGCATTCATCGATGGAAAGGTACGTGTTAAAAAATAGAATTGTCAAAGATGCTTTTTCTCATGGGTTCAGGGTTGGCAATTTGTATCAAATTGCAGGATGGTCCATTGGGAATCATGTCAATTGACATATCGCATCTATAACACCGGAGGTCTACCTTTGGGGCCCTGCCTAATGTGAGTCAGATGGTGATAGGGATGCTTGAATTCAAGAAGAGCATGAAGGTACATGCCTAAGATGTACCGAAGGAAAATCTTATAAGAGGACCATTCCCCTCATGCAGCAGGTCCACAGGTTTGGAACAACCCGAGGAGTTTGAGATTCATGATCGAGAATCTCATGTATGCAAGTGGAAGAAAGCCCTCTATGGCTTGAAGCAAAACTCCCTGGGTGTAGTATGAGAGGATTGATAGCTGTCTAATGAAGCTGAGATTCACTAGAAGTGAAACCGATCCAAACCATTACCAAAGGTTGTGGTCCGTGGATGATAGACTTCTCATACCGGCATCTTACGAGGACGACCGATTTCTGACAGGTGCAAACCCTCTCATTTGCAGAAGTAAGAGGGAGTTGGATTCTGAATGTGGAATGATAAACTACAAGCCTGTGACTACCTCGAGGATCTTAACTTTCAGAAATTATATGGTAGTGATGTCGGACTAGATTTGGGAAATGCCTCTGAGTTTCATAAACTCATTTGTGTTGATGTTCTTGGTGAACTTCTGTCCGGACATATGTTTTGCAGTTAGCATGGTGAGCTCATATTTGGTTGAGCCTCACTGGATTGGTGCCAAGAATCTTCTGAGATATCTTCGGGCACAATCTCTCATGGATTGAGATACACTGTCGGAAATATGAAACTGCATGATTATTCGAATGTTGACCGGGCGGGCAGTGTGGAGGATCACTAGAGCACTTCACAGTGTTGGTTCTCTTAAGATCCTGCTTCAATATCATGGATGAGCAGGAAGCAGAAGTCGGTTGCTATAAGCGCCGCCGAGACCGAATACATAGCTACGAGTATGATCTCGTGTGAAGCTACATGGTTGTAGAAGCTCTTAAGTGAGATGTTTGTACACATGATGAATACCACTGTAATTCTCTGTGACAACCAAAAGGGGGATTCAATTATTGAGGAATCGCGTATTCGATGATTGCTCCAGTAGATAGACATCAGCTACTGCCTTATCTGGGATATGGTAAGTTGATGAGCGAGGAGGCTCCATCGCATTGAGACTGATGTATAGGTCACAGATATTGTGTCAAAGCCCCGGGGAAAGGTCAAATCTGTGACTTTCCCGAACGACTTGGAGTCGTTGAGAGACCTTCTTATAAGGGTCCTGCATGTTGCATGCATTGAGCTCTGGGAGCTCTGGGGGGCTTGGGGTACTTACTGGAGCAACATACGACCACAAGGCGACTCACCCTCCCCTGGTGGTGTGCTATGTACAAGATGACAGGTTCAACCTTCCCCTGTGATACTTCGTGGCGACTGTGGAACAAGATGATTAGTTCTCCTATGGGTCGGGATGATTAGTTCTCCCATGGCAACTGTGGAATAGGATGATTAGTTCTCCAATGGGCCGGGATAATTAGTTCTCCCGTGGCAACTATGAAACAAGATGATTAGTTCTCCTGTGGGCCGGGATGATTAGTTCTCCCGTGGCAACTGTGGAACAGAATGATTAGTTCTCCTGTGGGTCGGGATGATTAGTTCTCCCATGGCGACTATGGAACAAGATGATTAGTTCTCCTGTGGGCCGGGATGATTAGTTCTCTCATGGAAACTGTGGAACAGGATGATTAGCTCTCCTGTGGCCCTGGGTGATTAGTTCTCCCACGGCAACTGTGAAATAGAATGATTAGTTCTCTTGTGGGCCGGGATGATTAGTTCTCCCGTGGCGACTGTGGGGCAGGATGATTCGTTCTCCTATGGACAAGATGATTAGTTCTCCTGTCGAGGCATCCTACCCATGCAGTCTGGCACTCATGGGAAGTACCTCTCATCTGATCAATGAGCAGGGAAATGGGGTTAGAGACCATAGTAGTACTATCGATGGATGCATCGATGTATCTACCATACTCCCTATGCTAGGATGACCTCCATTGATCTGGGATCAGTATGAATGGTTTGAGAAACTCTCTTGTGATATTGATTTGGGATCAATAAACTGACTTTGGGCCAGTAAGAGTGATGTGACACACTCCCTTCAGATGAAACTAACTTCGGGTCAGTAGAGAATGGTATGAGACATTCTCGATCAATTCTTCTTCTTCATGGTTCAGTAGAGCAAGGCATAGCAGAGCAAAGCAGAGATTAGCAGAGCAGAGCAGTGCAGGGCACTGATGGCAGAGATAGTACAGTCAGACATATGGATCAGCGGATGGAGTTCTCCCTAGTTGAGAGGGAGTGTTAAAATTGGCAACTAGGGCCAAACTCCATGTGGGTCATCTTATTAATGCAAGCTGATAAGTATTCATCTGAGGTGTAGGATTGATCTAAAGATCATCCGATTCCGATAAGTATTCATGGAGATATGAATTTATTTGTGTTATGGGACAAGTCGTCAAGGTCGGCCAGCAACCAAATAAACCCCACTTGTGCTCAACATTTTAGTATAAATAGAGGTGGACTTCAAGTCATTTCAACACACTTGGGATCTCTTCCTCTCTACTTGTCTTTGGGTTTTAGTAGGAAGAGAGATCCTAAGGGATAATGCTGCCCTAATCCAAAGCGAAGAAGCCGGAACTGTCGGAACTGCCGGGAAAAGCCAAAACTACCGGAACTGCTACTGGAATTGTCAGAACTGCAGGAATTGCCGGGAAAAGCCAAAATTGTCGGGAATAGTCGGAACTGTCGAGAACTGCCGGGAAAAGCCGGCACTACCAGGAATTGCCGGAATTGACAGAATTGTCGGAACTGGCAAGAACAGCCGAAATTGTCGGAATTGTCGGAACTACCGGGAACTGCCGGAACAGACAGGAAAGATGACGCAGAGGGCAGAAGCCAAAATTGTCGGGAACAGCCGGAATTGCCGGAACTACCGAAACTGCCGGGAATAGCTAGAATTGCTAGAATTGCCGAAATTGTGGGAATTGCCAGAACTACCGGAATTGCCGAGAAAAGCCAGAACTGTCGAGAATAGGCGGAACTCCCAAGAACTGTCGAAACAACCGGGAAAGCTGAAGCAGAGGGCAAAAGCTGGAACTGTCGGGAATAGCAGAAATTGCCGGAACTGCCGAGAATTGCCGGAACTGTCGAGGAAAGTCGAAACTGTCGGAACTGTCGGGAATTGTCGGAATTGCCGGAATTGCCGGAACTGTCGGAACAACGGGAACTGCCGAGAACAGTCAGAACTGCCAGAAACTGTCGGAACTGCCGGGAACTGCCGAGAACTACCAAGAACTGCTGAAACTGCCGGGAACTACGGAAAATGCCGGGCGCAGCATGGTACAGCGCGGTGAGGTGCAGTAGGATGACGAAATGCAGCACAACGATAGGTGGAGGAGTCACCTTGGAGAATCAGTTGAAGCATCATGTCTTCAACTGATCTCATGTATCATCTTCTTAGAGATGATCTATGTTCTTATCTAGATAAGTCCAAGTGTTGACTTTTGTTGTAAACGTACTATCTCTCTCTCTCTCTGTGCTGAACTATTGAAGAACATATAAGAAGAATTGATCAAGGGTTTCCCCACATTGGGGTTTGTCCATGGCTAGCGCCACATCTTGTGTCCTCTTGTCTTGGCTTGTCTTTTGCGATTTATGTTTATGTTCTATCTACAGTTTACTTTAATGCTGATGTGATTGCTAATCTGGAAAAGATATTGAGCTAACTATGAAAATTGAAATAAATTGCTCTAAGCATAGAACATACCTAAAATTAACAGAGTCTTAGGTGAGTCCTATTGTATAGAGTCTATGTAAATTACCATACTAGATCATCTGTAAAGTGTCGCAAAATTTGGTTGTGTCTAGAGGTCAAATTTTTAATGTCAAAATTCCCCTTCTACATGGGATTTTTATGTAATATTTGATGTAAAGATGTAAAAAGTGTTGCCTGTAGAAGTTGTAGGGGGTATGAGTACTTAAATTACACCTCATATCTTAAACTTTCTATCTAGACACACTTTGAGGGTAGAAATATATGTTTATAACCGTCTAAAGTCATTATTTTTATTGTTAAAAAAATGGCAAAATAATTAGCCAAAAATTGGTCAAAAAATTAAAATGAGAGAAAATAAAATTCTCTCAAAGTGGAAAAATAATTAAAAAGGGAATGTGCACTTTCTAAAAAAGTGATCAAGTTGAAAATTAAGAAAATTCCCATTTCCAAGGCAAAAAAGTCCCACAAAAAAATCAGTTGGGCCAGAAAAATAATTTCTCAAGGGAAAATTGAATTTATTGGTCCAAGAAGTTATTTTGAAGGAGAAATTTTCAAGAAAAATATTTCTGAAGATATTCTAGTGGTCCAAAAACACTCCAGAGTCAATAGATGGTCCATGCAGCTCAGCAGTCAAGGAAAATGAATTTTTCTATGGATCTATGCAACAGCATCAAGGGTTTGAAATTTTTTCCACAAATCAAGTCAACTAGCCTTTTTTCCACCTGGAGGGGTATCATCCTCTTATATTTTCTATATAAGGAGTCTCTTGCTCCTCATTGTAGACATAAAAAAATTGTAATTGAGATTTAAGTCAATCTTTGTTGGTCTATAATATTTCTCCTGGAATAATAGAGAAGTCTTTGGGGTCAATTCATGGTGGTGTTCCTCTTCTATTTTCTATGGTAAATTCTTTCTTAATATTGTGCTTAATGCTCTATTGGGTTTGAATTCAGTAATTGTTATTTCACTAGCAAGTTGTGGATTAACTATTCGCACAAGTATCTTGCATTAGTTCTTGGGCTAGAGAAACATTTAAATTTAATCGATCTAGCAAGTGTCTCTAAATCTTTTGGTTTATTGTGTTATTTAACCCCTTGTGATCTAACAATTCAATTTTAAGTGTGTAGAGATCATCAGTGATTCAGATCTTGGGGTTGGACCAACTCCCAAGATAGAGATTGAAGAGCCCGCTTTGTTTGATTTAAAGGCTTATCTAACGATTTACTTTGCAGGATTTCTTGGCTATTGCTCATCTAAAATTATTTATCTCACTTATTTATCTCTATTTATTTGTGCCTTATATCAAATAGATCAGCTAGTGTAAAGCTTCTATTTTCATAGATTTGTAATTGTGAATATTTTGTGAAGATTTACTAACCCTTGTATAGATCTAACCCGAGTATCTATATTTTGTATGTCCTTTGGGATTTCTTTAGCATTTGTTTTGCAGATCTAAAGAGAGGGACAAGGGTTCCATTTTGAATTTGTTTGCAGGTGGATTAGCACAATGAATCAAAGAGGAATAAAAAAAAATTAACGTTATACCCTCACCTAACCTAGCGGCTAGGGTTTCAGTGCAAAGAAACAATTTTTGAGGGTCATCTAAAGTTTAAACCCTCTCTCTTCAAAGTCGCAGGCATATAGTCCATATCTGAGCCTCACAAAAGGAAGAATTTGAATTTTTGTGGTGTGGAATTTCATTGCAAAAGAAATTAAGGCAACCCCAAGGGTTTGAGACCCTTCCTCACACCATAATCGAATTTGTTTGCAAGGGTTTCTATTCAAATCTTTTGTAAATAATTTTTGAATTGTTTTTTTCTCAAATTTTTCTCTTGCATTGACTTGGGTTCTAATTTTTGCATATCAGATATATAAATTTTGGGCTCAAGGATTTTATTTGTAATTGTTTTGGCTAGTCGCTAACCTTTTGGCTCATTTTTGGCATAGTTGCAAGCCCCTTAGGGCTTTATTTTGCTTCAAATATTAAAGTGACTAACCCTTGTATTTTTGCAGGAGGAAATTGTTATATTTTGAAGGGTTTTTCCATCAAACTTTTGGCTAGGGGTTAACCTTTTGGGGCGGATCCTTTGAGACTATTTTTGGAGGAAAGTTGCAAGCCTTTGGGAGTCCTCTTTCTCCTAGCTGAGAGCTTGAGGAAGGACGCAAGCCTTCTCCAATCTGAAGTACGTTCATTGAAGTGTTATTGAAATTTTATGAGGTTAAAGGCTTAAAAAATTTGCAAATCTTTCATATAAAGTTTATTTAAATTTCTAGCCTTTCTCCTTGCAAGGCCGTGAACTCTTGAGGACATATTCATCAAGGCCATGGATTTTAGAGGCTTGGAGCAAGTTATTTTCCATTGAAGTTTTCATCATCTATTGACTTGTAACTTCTTCATTGACTCATTGAAGCTTGAGGAGGGATTGATTGTTGTAGAGATCTACTCATTTTCGTAAATCTTCTCAAGATTTGAAGAGCCCTTCTCACTGTCTAAAGGGTTTCTTCTTCATTGTAATAGTAAAAATAAAAGTGATATTGTTCTTGAAGGGAGCTTGGGATTCAATCTCTTGGTATCCCCCTCCTTATTTAAAAGGGAGGATCTCTCATCTTCTTAGCTTAGCTTCTCTTTGCATTTGTTTAACTAACCTCTTTCTTGCTCTCATTTGATAAATTAGAGTTTCATTGTAATCATAAATTAGATATAATTAGCTTCTCTTTGCATTTGTTTAACTAACCTCTTTCTTCTTTTATCACATAATTCTCACTTGTTTTAAAACGTTCATAATACAATATAAGTGAAGAACATCTTAATAAGCACTATAAACTAAAGGCATTTGAGCTATTGTTTCTAAACATCTAGATCTAATTATTGTTTCATTGAGTAATCTTGAATTTGCTTCATTGAATCATTGTTGTAAGCTAATAATCTTGTGCCTTAAGTGTTCATCATAAATCTTGATTATAAGTGGATTGGCATTTCCCTTTATTGAAGCATTTTGTTACAATTGAATCTCATTGAAACATTTGCATTTGCATCCTAGATTTAGACTTGCATTTTTTAAATTTACCTCCAAGCATAAGCTTGGTTGATAGAAAGTTTAGGACAACCTTCTTCATCATTCAATTTGAGAAGTTTGACCCTTAAACAACGGTTAAAATGAGTGACCTTATAGTTCTCTTATGGTCGAGTCCCTTGTAGGATCAGAGGCACTTGGATTGCTAAAAGCCCTGGGTAGGTATCGTTAATGAGGACTTAGCCTCCTTCCCCAACACTTCTCCCAACAATCTTGTTCTAAGACAAGTTTTGATAATTGTGGAGAAGGCCTTCACCTTAGTTTAGGCATAAAACTTAAAATTAACCGAGATCTTGCACCTCACATAGATAGATCCTCATTTTGCATTTCAAATTTCAATTGATTATTGTGATTGGAATTGTGACCTATTCTATTTCTTGCAAGTTCTAAATTGTTACACTTACCATTTTCAAGCTTATTGTCTCTTGAACATCATCTTTACTTGAAATACAAGTTTTATTTCTCTTGCAAGTTTATCTATAATTGCCCATATCTCTAATTGCTTGATCTCTTGTACTAACCTTGTCTTGCAGCATTGCCTATATTGTAGCTTGAGCCATCTCTTTCTTTTGCAAGTATTGTAATTTCACTTGAGATTTGTTATTAAGGCACTAATCTTTCACTTTTCATCTCATTAAGTGTTATATCGATTCAATTTGATCCATCATTGACATCAACATTGCTTAATAATAATCGTACTTGTTATCTAATCTTAATTCAAGATATAAAGAGGTAATTGCCTTGTCTTAGATCTCCTGGACTTGTTGTTTCAACAAGTTTTCCATCCATTAGGGACTACCCCCCATAGCTTTCCTAGGAGAGAGCATAAACGAAGCAAGTAGGGAATAGGTGACAACCCCTACTCTGAGTGTTGCGCCATAAAGGCTATACCTTGTGGAGTTGGAAACTTTTCCCACATCTAGGTGTACATTTTAGGCGACAACAAGACCTATGAATTGGTCGGGGATATTGATCTCGAGTTCTCTCTCTTAGGTCATTTACCATGAGACTATATAGTCAGGGATTGAGATAGGGATTCCTCCCTTAGGTCATGGACAGTGAGACCTTGTATGTGGTCGGAGAGATGTACCCTGTGCATATGATTGTTGTGGCCTCATTAATTGATCCCATTGGTCAGTTGGGCACTAACCTGGATGCCATAGGGTTGTGGCTTGCGGGATGTGTTGGATGCTATGTATCTTTCCTTATGATGAGACTGGTGATCTCTCCCTTGAGTTGTGGGTCGTGAGACCTATGGATTGGTCGGGGAGATTGATCTTCATAGAGAGAGAGACTTGTACTTGTGATCTCTCCTTTAGGTTGTGGGTCATGAGACCTATGGATTGTTCGGGGAGATTGATCTTGAGAGAGAATAAAAAGTACCTCCCTAGCTAAGAGGGAGTATTGAAAATTTGGTAGCTATGGTCGGTATTTTCATTGGTAAATTAATGGAGAAAATTCATATTTTCAAGTTTGACCAAGTCAGACTAAAGTACATCAAGTCGACCCCACATGTGGAAAAGCCACATGTGACCTCCTAAACCACATATAAATATGACTTAGTTAGAGTTCATTTTGGCATCATCGTCACACATAATTCGATCTGAAAATTGCAGGGGTACATCCACACATGCGAAGGAGTCAAAGGAGGCTTATGTTATGCGTTGACAAACATATATTCTTATGTTTGAATTGCATTGACTTGGACTAGATTGCATCTGTTTGACCAAAGTTTTGACTGTCTTTGGAGGCCAAACATTGCAAAGGTTCATTGACCTTATTTGACTGAAATTTTGTACTGTTTCTTGCTTGCTGACTTGGGTTGACCGCAGGGTTTCACTAAGGCCTTTGACTAAGATCTTGATTGGTTTGTTGCTTGTTATCTTGACTGGATTTCAGCCCTCTGTTCTGACCCACCACAGGCCGAAATTCGGCCCTCTTTTGCAGACAGTGTTTTTTACCAGCATTGACTTTTGTCTCTCTGCTTTGACTATATTTGACTTGCATTTATTGAGGTTAGAAAGTTTGGAGTCTTATTGGAATATTCTAATGTACTATTGATGAACATAATTTCTCCCTCATAAGGAAAGATTGGTTGGGTTTTCCCCTTGTGGGTTTGCCTTGGCTGTGAGACTATTTTTTGGTGTCTCTCGTTCTACTGTTTACTGTGATCTCTATTGCCCTATTGAAGAAAGTGAATGGTTGAAGTTTTTCATGTATAGTTGCTTAATGATTGGAATGTTAAAATAAGATTGATTGTATCATTAGAAATACTTATCAATTTTGAAAAACTATACTAGTCTTGATTGCACTAGAAAATCAACATCAATATGGGGGACAATAGTTACCACAAATCCATATATCCACTGGTAACCCCAAGGGACTCCATGGGATTTGATATTGTGACCTCTGTGCACTTTTATAGCATCTACAAATCTGTTGGAATATGTTAATTGCTTCCTATTATCATGCGGTTTCTAGTGGAGTCTAAATTTAGGAACAATTAGAATAAATGTATAAGCTAAAATTAGCATAGCCATCATTATCGTTTTAACTATCTTTCTACAGGATTCTCGATGAGTTTTTTGGTCTATTTAATTGTCTATCCTCGAGTAATTCAATGAATTCAAATTAGAAAACCGCAGCTCTATTGTTAGATTCTATTGTGTATTATTGCTTGGTAATATTGTGAGTATTTAACTGCTGTAGCAGTCTGGTTTCCTCCTCTGTCCTTCAAATGTAAGCTAACCCCTCATGCTAGAAGTTTACATAGTATCATACTATGATACTAGATAGTAGTGACGGTTAACATAGTATCATACTATGATACTAGATAGTAGTGACGGTTATGTAGAAGATGTTTATGATACAAGATAGTTGAGAGAGTGACGAAAGACATAATGACGCTCTTTTAGGCTTCTCGTTCATTGATAGTAATCTGAAATTTTTGTCTGTTTGCCGTTTCTCAGCAGTATCCTATCATATCTGGCTTTTTCTAACGCCGTACGCATTTCCTCTTTTCAGTACAACTTGCTGCAACATTGATATGACTAGTAGAAATAAAGGAATAGTGCTTCAAGTTTTAATTGCTGGTGAAGGCAGCCTTGAAGACCTCTAATGCCCTGCGGGTATGTTGGGCGGTATGTAATTTCCCTCTGTATGAAATTACATTTCTCTCTGTTACTGTTAAAAATTTCCCATTTATAAATAACTCTTTGCTAAAAGTCATAATTATAAAAGAGAACAACTTATGCTACCCAGCAATACAAGATTTACAAGTTTTTGAAGATTGCTGTTGTGTCTACGGCCACTGTTTCCGCCGTTGTGCAATGATTAGGAACACGTGCATTCACAGTTACGCACATGATATGATATTCTTCCGTATTTTCAAAATATAAGGGAAACGCCAAATAAACATATATTGCGAAGTCGTGAAAAAAATAAATGCGATCAGTACCTGAAATTTATCAAGAGGGAAGTCATAGAGCGAAGCCAAATGTCTGGCCGTAATGTTAAAGCTGCTATTCTCTCTGACTTTAGCACAGAGCTCTTCAACTCGTTCCCACCTTTCTTTCCCGACGTCTCGAGTTCGAACCCGGGGGTCTTCAAAATTATCACCTTCGGCATCGTTGATTTCCTTACCAGATAAACCATCCTCCTCAACATCGTCGTCGTCGTCGTCATAGAATGCTTCGACCTCCTCGTATTCTTCTGCAGCAAAATCATCGTCGTCTTCGTCATCGGCTGAATCTTGCTGATGTGAAATTAATCTGTCCGAGCTTTCCAGAACAGTGGAAGGAATGCCGCCGCTGTTCGTCCTTCCAGATGTGGCGGCCTCTGAATCTTTGCTGTGCAGATTAAAGCCGAATTTGCCGTAGTGGATGAGAAAATTGTTGGCCTTGAATAAATTTGGGCAGATGGAAAGCTTATTTGGTATGGGCCTCTGATGAAGATGATATAGAACTCCAAATGCAAGAGCTACCATTGCTATGGAGTGTTTTCGTGGAGGATTTAGTTCGAGCGAGACCGGCGGATTTTGGCGGGTTTTATAAAGGTTGAAAATGAATTCACAGCCGCAAAAAATATATATATATTTGCATTATCCGACCATTTTTTTTTGGAAGAAAAAGGAAAATTCAAATTCCTATAATTTATTATAATTTATTTATTATTTATTTTTTTATTTTTTTATTTTTTTATTTTTTTCAAAAGGTGGAAAAACCTATCAAACTCAGGTGTCAACCCAACAGTGAGGACAGCCATCTCTGGCTGCTATCCGGGAATGTCGGTTTGACTCATCACTGTTATCAAGGAAAACCACGCCACCTGAAATAACCCGCTGGTGGTTCGTAAGGGAGCAGGCTTTCACTCCTGCCAGATGCCTGTGGGTCTTCGGCCGTTAACCTGTTTCCTTACGTCCGAAGGAGACGAGCTCTTAGCCAAGCAAAAGCAGTTTTACAGCATAATCCAGGCCGATTGATTTATTTATTATTGTATAGTTAATATTTAATAATGGTATATGTTATTATTTTAAAATTCATATTTAATAATGCTATATATTATTATTTTAAAATTGATATTTAATCATGGGGATAGTGTATATGTTATTTTATTTGTGTTTCAATTAAATATGATTGGCATGAATAAATTAATTTTTTAATTATCTTGTCTTTTTATTAGTGAATTGTAAATTTCACTGAGATATTATTTTTAAAAAAGAAAATTTTGATTATTTTTTATGGTTGGATTATTAGGTTTATTTTGTTATAAGATTTTAGAGTTTTTACTAATAAAATTAGTTTAATGCTGAGGACCATCCTTTTTAGGTTATAAGGAAATTTTAGTATAATGAAAAAATATAAATTTAAGAAATTAGTCCAAAAACACATGTAACGGAGAGAATTAACAATCTACTAAATAGAAGATTTGTTTAGAGGAAAATAGAAATTTAAGAAATTAGTCTAAAAACACAAGTAATAATCCAGAAGGTTAACAATTTACTAAATAGAAGATTTGTTTGGAGGTTTGATGGTTGTAGATACTTTTGCTCTTTGTTTTTTAGTGGCTCCAAATATTTAGACTTGCAATTAACACAAATGGAAAACAGCGGAAATGAGAAGAATAAAAGCGACATGTATTTATAAAGTTAGTTCAATTGAATTTCAATGTATAAAATGAAAATTAACCATATCTAACAATGAAATAAGAATGAGAAGATGAGTTTTTTTATTATTTATAAGTAGCAATGATACATACACATATACTTGCTCCTTCCTACATGCACTATGGGGAACCATACTCTTGATTCCTCTTGCCTAGGCCACTGAAGGTCTCCTCCTCTAGTTTTTTGCTCCGAAAAGTGATAAAGGATCAATCACGATATAAAGGAGATATGAGGAAGACAAAGAAACTACAATTCCCTAATGAAGGGAAAGGCTTAAAAGCACGAGGAGACAATTTTGGATCATAAGGAATTTTGCCAAAGTTGGGCTACCATAGAAAGCAATGGTTTTTCCTATACTAAAAACAATATTTTACCAAAAATTGGTTGTAGTGGTTATGACATGAGATGCAATAAGTTGCTTATTGTTATGTAACCAATTCACAAAAAAAAGATAGATCAACGACTTGAAAATAAGACTCTTTGAGGGGACAACCTCCTTTACATAAAATAAATGAACAATTCTTGGATGATACAAATGGAAAGACCCCCTTTATATATATAGGAGTCTAAAGGGTCACAATATAATGACTGCCTACATAACAATATTAATGTAAGGGCACAACAATAACAATAACGGGCTTCTATGGGGTGGGCACAACAATAACAATAATGGGCTTCTATGGGGCACAACAATAACAATAATGGGTTTTTATGGGGCACAACAATAACAATATGGGGGCTATGCTATTATTATAGGGACCTAACATGCCCCTCTCCTTCAAAAAAGTGTTGTCCTCGACGCTTAAGTAGTTTTAGGTGCTTTTGTATAAAATACTCATCCTCTCATGTGGAATATTTCGCAGGTAAGTTCTTTTGCTTAATGAGATATTCTAAAATTGAACAATTTTGTAGCTGTCAGATTCTTGTTTCCATGATTGCTTCAAGCTCTAATATGATTTTTCCTTCCTCATAAAGTTCTAGCAATATATTGTGATCTGAAAGCTTGTCACCTATAACCTTTTTCAAACATGAAATGTGGAAAACCAGGTGTATTCATGAAGATACAAGGAACTCCAATTCATATGTCATAGTACCAATCTTTTGCAATACCTTATAAAGGCCATAGTACTTGGGTGATAATTTATTATCCTTCTTAGCTTGGTTGAATGGCATTTGCTTGTATGGTTGTAGGCATAAAAATACCCAATCGCCCACGTCAAAACTTATTTCACTACGATGTTGATTTGCTTGTTACTTCATTTGATTATGAGTTAGAGTCAGATTATCCTTTAAGGGTTGGAGAACTTGTTGTTGATGCTCGATGTGATCTTCCACTTCTTGTACCTTAGCACTGTCTCTTAGAGATGATGTGATGGACGGTGGATGACATATGTAAAGTGCCATAAATGGGGTAATTTTTGTTGTGATATGGAAGGAAGTGTTATACCACCATTCTGTGAGAGGTAACCACTTGACCCATTATGTTTGTTTATCAGATATAAAGCAATGAAGATATCCTTCCAAACATTTGATCACTATCTCAGTTTGCCCATCAAATTGAGGATGATAAAATGAGCTATGAGTCAATTGAGTACCAAGACAAGAAAATAGCTTTGTCCAAAAATTTCCAATGAAAATGGTGTTGAAAATCCAACAAGAAAATCTTAGTTTGACTTTGCCTTGGTCAAACTAGAGAAAAATCAAATTTCTATTTCAGCAGAAATCTTGGAGGTAGTTAACTAATGTGACATGGCACTTGTCACTTAGTTACCTCAGTTAATTCGAGTTGGGGAAGCTTGAGTTCAGTTCAGTGTGTTTGATTGCTAATTTGTAGCAATCTATTTCAATTAATTTGAGTTATTGCCAATTTAACTAGTTTTAACTGTCAGAAGAATGAGTGGAGGTCAAATTGTGGAAATGGAACTTCAACCATACTCAGTGATCAACCAGTTAACTGATCAATCAGCCCAAAATAATTGTTGCATGCAAAGAATTTGATTACCCAGTTGAGATGGAAATTCCAAAACAGTGTACTATTAGTTGTATCATATTCCAATGTGTACATGTGGTGCATGCAATAAGAGGAAGGACCCTAGGGAATTGTACAATTCAATAGTGGGGAATTCCTAAATAGTAGGGGCCAATTTCTCAAAGGAACAACGCAAGGAAATAGGAGCTTAGATGGCTTTTAAATTGGCTAAGTGTTGGCCAGAGTCATTCAGTCAAACAGAGAGGTAGAATATACACTTGCAAGGTGTGCTTAGGCTTGAGCAAGCATATGTATTCCATCTCTATCCTATGATTATGCAATATAGATAGTAAGGGGTTTTGAGCAGTTTCTTTCCCCTAGATAAACCTTTATGCATGCGTGATATTTCCTTTTGCATGTCTATGATTCTTGTTCTAGATGGTGAATTAACTTCCACAAATTAGTAAAGTAGCTTCAAATCTTGGGATTTAGTAAATTTCATGAGCAATATTGAATCTACACACTAATTTCTACAGATGGGATGTAACAACCCTGGTTAAAAATCATGCAAAAATATATAAGACGAAGGTCATGGGGCACGTATTCCAAGTTGAATGGTGGGTAAGACATCCTAGTGGGGTGTCACTTCGATTTATCATGGCTAAGGAAATTGGCAAAGGCAATGGCAAATGCTTTAAAAGGGGAAAGGGCATTTTTGGCACATTTATTTATGAAAACAAAGGAAAATAGGAAAAAAGGGAGGTGAAAGATCACAAGTTGCATGTGAGGAGGAAATTGAAGGAAAATAATGGAAATTGAAGAAAATAGAGGCTTCATCAATAAAAAGGCTTATGAGGATCAATTGGCAATCTTGGTCAGTTCAGTTTTGGTGGAGCTCTCTTCTATTCTCTCTCTCATACTCTTGGATACTTAGAGTTTTCTTGGAGAACTCTTGGGGAAGTGTGGCATACTTAGAGTTTTGGATCAAGAAGGCAAAGGAAGAGAAGGAAAGCGCAAGAGGACATCGCGATCAACAATTACAATGGGTTTTTCTTGCAAGTACCAAGTTGCATGTATGTTTTCCTCACTAGTTTTGACATGCATGTGGTTTCTTGGTCATAATCTGTCATTGGTAGGGAGGATGGCCTAGATTGACAGTGGATTTGCTTAGCCATGGTGTTGTGGATTCATTTCTTTGTGTTTATGGTTGGTTCTCATGTTTCCTTTATCTTGGGTTGAGTTACTAGTTCCTAGAAGCCCTGATTGGACAAACGCTTTGGAAGCCATGTAACATCTTGCGTTGAGTCACTAGTCCTGGAAGCCTTGGTTGGAAAAACGCTCCGGAAGCCCTTGGTCGGTTGATTTAATAGTCCTGGAAGCCATGGTTGGACAAACGCTTTAGAAGCCTGGCGACAGTTGTGGGTTGAGTTAATAGTCCTGGAAGCCTTGGTTGGAACAAACGCTCTGGAAGGCTTAGGTAGAGACCAATCTGATGATGGTTTTGTGATGTCCGACCATGAGGTGGAATCATTGTTTGATGGTTTGAGGTGGCTTGGCCTTTTGAAGCCCTATATGGTTTTGATTGATGTGTTTTATGAGATCCCACATTCATGCTTGGAATATGGCATGGGGATGATTGGTTGAAGAGAGATTTGGCTCATCCATGTCTATGGTCGGATGGAACGTGGTAGTCCCATACCGAGTTGGCTTTTACATCATTAATATGAGGTTATTTCTCCTTGTTACCTCATGAGTATTATATTGTTTTATATGTGGATTATATGGTTGTTGTTTCCTTGGTATTTATGTTGTTATTGTGTTGGTTACAAATATGTATTATGACAATGGCTATCTATGGCTCCCATCATGTTTCTACTTGTATATGAATGAATAATGTTTCTATAGCCTGATGGATGAAACTGATGCTAAAGTGATAAGGAAACAATTCCTCATTGCGAATCTCAGATAAGTATGAGACCCCTATGCTTAGATGTGTTATTTAAACATGTAGATTGCATTCATGCCAACTTTTTGACAGAATGTCAGTCTCGGTTGGGGATGGTCAGACCTAATCCTAGAGTTAGTTTTTGTTTTATTAGTATTATCATCACGTGCTTAATGGATTCCAAAAGTTACAACAAGTTTTGGGCAGTGGTCAGAATTCTAGGCTCAAAAAGTGCCTTAAATTCCCTAGACTCTGGCACAGGTTTGCTGGAAATAGTCCCTGGATGCAGGCATGCAAGCCAGTGGGAGTGTTTAGACCACAAGTGTCTAGGCCTCTCTAAACGCTAGAAGGCCCATAGCATGGGAGCATCCAGAGGTTTAATAGTTTAAAGGCTCAGTGGGACTTGGGGTTGATTAGCAAAAAGGTTGGGATGGTTCCTAGGGGTCCTATTGTTGATGTTGAAGGTTTGTATGGTGTGTTTCAGTCGATTCCACTTCCTTAACATGAATTAGGAGGTTGAATCATATCATAGTAACTTCTCATCACATGTTTACCCCGGTTGGCCTGTTACTTGGGTAGATGTGGGAGGAGGGTGTTACATGGGATCTCTGTCACTTACAATAATCTATGGATTTCCATGTAACTTTTGAACTATTTCGATAAATGCAATAGTGACTATACTAGCTTTGATGATGAGACAAAGCATAAAAGTGTGCATACTTGGTAAGTCTATCAACTACCACCGTGATGACACTCTTTTCTTCAAACTTGAGTAGACCTGTGATAAAATCCATTTAGATTCCTCCCAATGGTTACTTGGAATGGCTAATGGTTGTAAATGACATGGAGTTTTGATTGTCTTGACTTTATTTTGTTGGCAAACCAAACATTCAGCCACAAACTTCTAAACATCAAATTTAAGACCATCCCAAAAAAAATATTCTTGACTATGTGGTAAGTTTTTAAAAATCCCGAGTTCCCTCGTATAGGAGAGGTGTTCAATTCCAAAGGAACTTTTTCTTTGATTTTGGAATTCTTACATAATATAAGCGATCCTTGTGCCATAATGAATCATTTTTTCAAATAAAAGTATCAGATTCATTGATTTCTTGTTGCAACATTTTAATGAGTGACCATAATTGTTTGTCATTCTTCTATTCATCCCTTGCTTCATTTATCCAATCAGATTGGATAATAGAAATGCCACAAAGCAATGCCTGCACATCCTCATCATTTCTTGAGAGTACAACTGCAACAACATTTTGTTTCCCTTTCTTATAGATGATTTGAAAGTCATAACCCAACATCTTTGTTACCCATTTTTGCTGCTCTTCTAAAGATAATATTTGTTCCAAAAAGTATTTAAGACTATCATGATATGTTTTTACCTTGAAGTGTCTTCCAATTAGGTAAGGGCGTCATTACTTCAGGGCACATAGATCTCTAGCATTTCCTTCTAATAAATGGGTTTGTGTAAATTCTTTCCTCTGATTAGACGACTTTCAAAGCCAACAGGTCTTCCTTCTTGCATTAAAAAAACACCAATTCCATTTCCTGAGGTATCACATTCCATAATAAAGGTTTTTGTGAAGTCTGGTGTAGCTAAGAACGGAGCTTGGCACATTGCCTCCTTAAGATATTCAAAGGCCTTAGTTGCTTCTAGAGTCAAAGAAAATGCATATATCTTGAGTAACATTGTTAGAGGTGCTACTACTTATCCATAATTTCTAACAAACTTGCAATAATACAGTGTAAACTTGATAAATACTAAAATATGCCTTAAATTTGTGGGGATTTTCCATTCCTTGATGGCTTTAATTATATTAGGGTTTACCTTAACACCTTTGTGAGATACAATATGACCCAAATATTCCACCTCATGTACCCCTAAAAAACATTTGGATGTTTTTGCATAGAATTGTTTCCCTTCCAATAGTTTAAGCACCTTGTCAACATGTTGAACATGATCATTCTGTTAGACTGCGTCTCATGTCAGAGATTGATTCTTCTTCAAGACCCTGTTTTGAAGAAGAATTCATTAAATGTGTTGTTTCAGATTATGTAATTTATTCTCCAGCTCTAGATTATGTAATTTGTTCTTCAGCTCTTCAACTGGCAGCGACTTCAAGTTCCTACCTCTGTAAAAGCACAAAGAAAAAAGAGCATACATCAGACTCTACTGTTGATGAATTTGGTCAAGTTTTATCTTCATATGGTTTCAACTATCATGGCACAGAGGTTCTCTACAGTGGCACCCTTGGTAGAGAGCTTACTTGTGAAATATTTATTGGTCCAGTTTACTATCAACGACTTCAACATGCAAGTGTGTTTAGAGGTGAAGCAGACAAAATACCACACGTTAAAAGGGCGAAAGTTGGTGCAAAGGCAAAATATCTTGCTGGTGTTGCCCGACAGAGACAAGCTATCACATATGAACTTTGATAATAGTCCTGTTGTCAACAATTTTAATGCACAGGCCCTCAGTCGTGAACCAACGACAGTCCAAGCTCCCAAGAACACAAAATTGAAACTACTGTTATGTTTCCAATATGGTTGATGATTTAATTCGGTTAATGAAAGAGGATTTTCTGTCTGGTCTTCTTTCAAAGACAGGGGATGTATTGATTGAAATAGAGGAGCAGATTTATGTTTTCCTAACTGCTTATACTAATCAGGAATGCAATAGATGCAGGCATTCACATCTTCATATCTTTTGTTGATCGTATTGCTTATGCGCATTCTTTGAAAGAGGAAACTATTCCTATTCCAGATCAGTCGGCAATTAAAAAAGACAATGTCAATTTCCCCCAAGGATGAACATGAAGCACAGATTCAGCTTGCTCTTGAGCGGGGCATTCCAACAATTTTAGGTGTTATTGGCACGCAAAGGCTTGTATTCCCAAAGCAATGTATATGATGTGGTACATTGTGCAAGATGTAGGGTGCACTGGCATGGAGATGGCGGAAAACCTTTACTAGAGATCAACAGAATTCTTAGACCGGGCGGATATTTTATATGGTCTGCAACTCCAGTTTATCAGGATGACCGAGCACATCGTGATGTATGGACAGTCATAATGACGTTGACAGAGTCGATGTGCTAGAAACTTGTTCTGAAAACCATGGCTAAAACAGGGGTTGGAATTGCCATCTATCAGAAACCTACTTCAAGTTCGTGTTATATGCAGAGGAAACAACAAGAGGATGATAGATCCGATGCTGCCTGGTATACACCACTGCAAAGATGCATTCATCAGATACCTAGTGAAAGTTTTGTTCATAGTTCTATGTGGCCATCACATTGGTCATTACGATTTGAAAAGGAACCATTATGGTTGAAGTATTAACTAGGAAGCACAAATGGTTCAAGTAGAGGCTTCCAAAAAGACACAGCATACTGGAGCCTGGAGGGATGTTGTACAAAAGTTGTACTGGCATGATTTAAGTATCGATTGGTCAATCATCCGAAATGTGATGGATATGAGAGCAGGTTTTGGAGGGTTTGCCGCAGCTCTTATTGAGCAACCAGTTTGGGTAATGAATGTCATTCCAATTGATGGGCCAGACGCACTACCCTTGATATTTGATAGAGGCCTGTTTGGGGTTATCACGATTGGTGTGAAGCGTTCAACACTTATCCGCGCACATTCGATCTTCTCCATGCAAACCATCTCTTCAGTGATTTAATATTAAGGTGTAATTTGGTTAATACCATTTTAGAAATGGATAGAATCCTGAGGCCACAAGGATGGGCAATAATGCGTGATACTGCCATGATTGTCAAGCAGTTATTGCCTGTCATGCAATCCTTACATTGGCGCACCAATATTAAAATCACGCAGACGGAAGAAAATCTTATTGTTGCCCAGAAGGGTAGTTGGCGTCCTGCGATAAATAAAAGTCCTCACTTGATTGTGAGATGGAATTAAGGAGTTAGATTCGTTTATTTTTAACTAACCATGGAATGACCATTATGCCCCCGACGCACATAAAGCCATGCTCCAAGAGTAGGAAAATCTAGAGGCTGATCATGTCTGATAAAAGAGGCATTCAAAACCATCACGATGTTTCTGTGATTTACTAATGATGCAGTGATTTTCTCCTATCAAAATGCGCTTCAAGGATCAGCGTTATTGGAAAAAATTGGTTTCATGCAACGGGAAGAGCGAACAGTCATAGATTAAATGCCTATATTAAAACTAAGATATCCATCATAGCAGGAAAACAGGAACCGATTTCCTATTTCAAGACCTCAAAAATCAAAAAGATATGCGCTCCAGTATTTGTCTTTTAATTAGCCAATGATCAGAGGATTTTTAGGGACACGGTTCTGTTCCAATTTTTGTAATGTTAGTTAAAGCAGCGCCCCTGTTTTGGGCAGTTTTTTTGGATTGATTGTATTAAAAAAATCATTTGTAAGTGAGCGCGAGAAGAGTTTTCGGAGGGCTGAGAGCTGCTGTAGTGTAGCAGAGCTTCATTGTATAGTGATTGGCAAGATTTTTAATGAAAATTTCACAGCTCTGACTTCTGATATCCCTGTGGTATGATAATTTAGCATAAGTTTTTCTCTTGTTTCATATGTAATATGTTATGTTTCATTTCACTACATGATCATTTCTGATCATTTCTAACTGAGCAAATGAAGTGTTTAGGTAAGAATTCATGCCTGCCATGCTCTGCCTATAAGTTTGTTCATGTTTAATGTTTTCCTCTGTTTGACAAGGATTCAT